>CM060260.1:14264951-14388835 GCA_030684275.1 Acipenser oxyrinchus oxyrinchus
CTTCACGCATGCAGAAACCGCCATACTGCAAGAAACCATGCAGAATCATTCGCTGGCAATGGCATTGTTCCTCTTAGAAAGCATTGTCTTTGTAGGAGCAGAGCGCCTGGACAGGTTTCTCACTGTGTGTCTTTGTAGGAGCAGAGCCCTGGACAGGTTTCTCACTGTGTGTCTTTGTAGAGCAGAGCGCCTGGACAGGTTTCTCACTGTGTGTCTTTGTAGAGCAGAGCCCTGGACAGGTTTCTCACTGTGTGTCTTTGTAGAGCAGAGCGCCTGGACAGGTTTCTCACTGTGTGTCTTTGTAGAGCAGAGCCTGGACAGGTTTCTCACTGTGTGTCTTTGTAGGAGCAGAGCGCCTGGACAGGTTTCTCACTGTGTGTCTTTGTAGAGCAGAGCGCCTGGACAGGTTTCTCACTGTGTGTCTTTGTAGAGCAGAGCGCCTGGACAGGTTTCTCACTGTGTGTCTTTGTAGAGCAGAGCGCCTGGACAGGTTTCTCACTGTGTGTCTTTGTAGAGCAGAGCGCCTGGACAGGTTTCTCACTGTGTGTCTTTGTAGAGCAGAGCGCCTGGACAGGTTTCTCACTGTGTGTCTTTGTAGAGCAGAGCGCCTGGACAGGTTTCTCACTGTGTGTCTTTGTAGAGCAGAGCGCCTGGACAGGTTTCTCACTGTGTGTCTTTGTAGAGCAGAGCGCCTGGACAGGTTTCTCACTGTGTGTCTTTGTAGAGCAGAGCGCCTGGACAGGTTTCTCACTGTGTGTCTTTGTAGAGCAGAGCGCCTGGACAGGTTTCTCACTGTGTGTCTTTGTAGAGCAGAGCGCCTGGACAGGTTTCTCACTGTGTGTCTTTGTAGAGCAGAGCGCCTGGACAGGTTTCTCACTGTGTGTCTTTGTAGAGCAGAGCGCCTGGACAGGTTTCTCACTGTGTGTCTTTGTAGAGCAGAGCGCCTGGACAGGTTTCTCACTGTGTGTCTTTGTAGAGCAGAGCGCCTGGACAGGTTTCTCACTGTGTGTCTTTGTAGAGCAGAGGCCTGGACAGGTTTCTCACTGTGTGTCTTTGTAGAGCAGAGCGCCTGGACAGGTTTCTCACTGTGTGTCTTTGTAGAGCAGAGCCTGGACAGGTTTCTCACTGTGTGTCTTTGTAGAGCAGAGCGCCTGGACAGGTTTCTCACTGTGTGTCTTTGTAGAGCAGAGCCTGGACAGGTTTCTCACTGTGTGTCTTTGTAGAGCAGACGCCTGGACAGGTTTCTCACTGTGTGTCTTTGTAGAGCAGAGCCCTGGACAGGTTTCTCACTGTGTGTCTTTGTAGAGCAGAGCGCCTGGACAGGTTTCTCACTGTGTGTCTTTGTAGAGCAGAGCGCCTGGACAGGTTTCTCACTGTGTGTCTTTGTAGAGCAGAGCGCCTGGACAGGTTTCTCACTGTGTGTCTTTGTAGAGCAGAGCGCCTGGACAGGTTTCTCACTGTGTGTCTTTGTAGAGCAGAGCGCCTGGACAGGTTTCTCACTGTGTGTCTTTGTAGAGCAGAGCGCCTGGACAGGTTTCTCACTGTGTGTCTTTGTAGAGCAGAGCGCCTGGACAGGTTTCTCACTGTGTGTCTTTGTAGAGCAGAGCGCCTGGACAGGTTTCTCACTGTGTGTCTTTGTAGAGCAGAGCGCCTGGACAGGTTTCTCACTGTGTGTCTTTGTAGAGCAGAGCGCCTGGACAGGTTTCTCACTGTGTGTCTTTGTAGAGCAGAGCGCCTGGACAGGTTTCTCACTGTGTGTCTTTGTAGAGCAGAGCCCTGGACAGGTTTCTCACTGTGTGTCTTTGTAGAGCAGAGCGCCTGGACAGGTTTCTCACTGTGTGTCTTTGTAGAGCAGAGCGCCTGGACAGGTTTCTCACTGTGTGTCTTTGTAGAGCAGAGCGCCTGGACAGGTTTCTCACTGTGTGTCTTTGTAGAGCAGAGCGCCTGGACAGGTTTCTCACTGTGTGTCTTTGTAGAGCAGAGCGCCTGGACAGGTTTCTCACTGTGTGTCTTTGTAGAGCAGAGCGCCTGGACAGGTTTCTCACTGTGTGTCTTTGTAGAGCAGAGCGCCTGGACAGGTTTCTCACTGTGTGTCTTTGTAGAGCAGAGCGCCTGGACAGGTTTCTCACTGTGTGTCTTTGTAGAGCAGAGCGCCTGGACAGGTTTCTCACTGTGTGTCTTTGTAGAGCAGAGCGCCTGGACAGGTTTCTCACTGTGTGTCTTTGTAGAGCAGAGCGCCTGGACAGGTTTCTCACTGTGTGTCTTTGTAGAGCAGAGCGCCTGGACAGGTTTCTCACTGTGTGTCTTTGTAGAGCAGAGCGCCTGGACAGGTTTCTCACTGTGTGTCTTTGTAGAGCAGAGCGCCTGGACAGGTTTCTCACTGTGTGTCTTTGTAGAGCAGAGCGCCTGGACAGGTTTCTCACTGTGTGTCTTTGTAGAGCAGAGCGCCTGGACAGGTTTCTCACTGTGTGTCTTTGTAGAGCAGAGCGCCTGGACAGGTTTCTCACTGTGTGTCTTTGTAGAGCAGAGCGCCTGGACAGGTTTCTCACTGTGTGTCTTTGTAGAGCAGAGCGCCTGGACAGGTTTCTCACTGTGTGTCTTTGTAGAGCAGAGCGCCTGGACAGGTTTCTCACTGTGTGTCTTTGTAGAGCAGAGCGCCTGGACAGGTTTCTCACTGTGTGTCTTTGTAGAGCAGAGCGCCTGGACAGGTTTCTCACTGTGTGTCTTTGTAGAGCAGAGCGCCTGGACAGGTTTCTCACTGTGTGTCTTTGTAGAGCAGAGCGCCTGGACAGGTTTCTCACTGTGTGTCTTTGTAGAGCAGAGCGCCTGGACAGGTTTCTCACTGTGTGTCTTTGTAGAGCAGAGCGCCTGGACAGGTTTCTCACTGTGTGTCTTTGTAGAGCAGAGCGCCTGGACAGGTTTCTCACTGTGTGTCTTTGTAGAGCAGAGCGCCTGGACAGGTTTCTCACTGTGTGTCTTTGTAGAGCAGAGCGCCTGGACAGGTTTCTCACTGTGTGTCTTTGTAGAGCAGAGCGCCTGGACAGGTTTCTCACTGTGTGTCTTTGTAGAGCAGAGCGCCTGGACAGGTTTCTCACTGTGTGTCTTTGTAGAGCAGAGCGCCTGGACAGGTTTCTCACTGTGTGTCTTTGTAGAGCAGAGCGCCTGGACAGGTTTCTCACTGTGTGTCTTTGTAGAGCAGAGCGCCTGGACAGGTTTCTCACTGTGTGTCTTTGTAGAGCAGAGCCTGGACAGGTTTCTCACTGTGTGTCTTTGTAGAGCAGAGCGCCTGGACAGGTTTCTCACTGTGTGTCTTTGTAGAGCAGAGCGCCTGGACAGGTTTCTCACTGTGTGTCTTTGTAGAGCAGAGCGCCTGGACAGGTTTCTCACTGTGTGTCTTTGTAGAGCAGAGCGCCTGGACAGGTTTCTCACTGTGTGTCTTTGTAGAGCAGAGCGCCTGGACAGGTTTCTCACTGTGTGTCTTTGTAGAGCAGAGCGCCTGGACAGGTTTCTCACTGTGTGTCTTTGTAGAGCAGAGCGCCTGGACAGGTTTCTCACTGTGTGTCTTTGTAGAGCAGAGCGCCTGGACAGGTTTCTCACTGTGTGTCTTTGTAGAGCAGAGCGCCTGGACAGGTTTCTCACTGTGTGTCTTTGTAGAGCAGAGCGCCTGGACAGGTTTCTCACTGTGTGTCTTTGTAGAGCAGAGCGCCTGGACAGGTTTCTCACTGTGTGTCTTTGTAGAGCAGAGCGCCTGGACAGGTTTCTCACTGTGTGTCTTTGTAGAGCAGAGCGCCTGGACAGGTTTCTCACTGTGTGTCTTTGTAGAGCAGAGCGCCTGGACAGGTTTCTCACTGTGTGTCTTTGTAGAGCAGAGCGCCTGGACAGGTTTCTCACTGTGTGTCTTTGTAGAGCAGAGCGCCTGGACAGGTTTCTCACTGTGTGTCTTTGTAGAGCAGAGCGCCTGGACAGGTTTCTCACTGTGTGTCTTTGTAGAGCAGAGCGCCTGGACAGGTTTCTCACTGTGTGTCTTTGTAGAGCAGAGCGCCTGGACAGGTTTCTCACTGTGTGTCTTTGTAGAGCAGAGCGCCTGGACAGGTTTCTCACTGTGTGTCTTTGTAGAGCAGAGCGCCTGGACAGGTTTCTCACTGTGTGTCTTTGTAGAGCAGAGCGCCTGGACAGGTTTCTCACTGTGTGTCTTTGTAGAGCAGAGCCCTGGACAGGTTTCTCACTGTGTGTCTTTGTAGAGCAGAGCGCCTGGACAGGTTTCTCACTGTGTGTCTTTGTAGAGCAGAGCGCCTGGACAGGTTTCTCACTGTGTGTCTTTGTAGAGCAGAGCGCCTGGACAGGTTTCTCACTGTGTGTCTTTGTAGAGCAGAGCGCCTGGACAGGTTTCTCACTGTGTGTCTTTGTAGAGCAGAGCGCCTGGACAGGTTTCTCACTGTGTGTCTTTGTAGAGCAGAGCGCCTGGACAGGTTTCTCACTGTGTGTCTTTGTAGAGCAGAGCGCCTGGACAGGTTTCTCACTGTGTGTCTTTGTAGAGCAGAGCGCCTGGACAGGTTTCTCACTGTGTGTCTTTGTAGAGCAGAGCGCCTGGACAGGTTTCTCACTGTGTGTCTTTGTAGAGCAGAGCGCCTGGACAGGTTTCTCACTGTGTGTCTTTGTAGAGCAGAGCGCCTGGACAGGTTTCTCACTGTGTGTCTTTGTAGAGCAGAGCGCCTGGACAGGTTTCTCACTGTGTGTCTTTGTAGAGCAGAGCGCCTGGACAGGTTTCTCACTGTGTGTCTTTGTAGAGCAGAGCCCTGGACAGGTTTCTCACTGTGTGTCTTTGTAGAGCAGAGCGCCTGGACAGGTTTCTCACTGTGTGTCTTTGTAGAGCAGAGCGCCTGGACAGGTTTCTCACTGTGTGTCTTTGTAGAGCAGAGCCTGGACAGGTTTCTCACTGTGTGTCTTTGTAGAGCAGAGCGCCTGGACAGGTTTCTCACTGTGTGTCTTTGTAGAGCAGAGCGCTGGACAGGTTTCTCACTGTGTGTCTTTGTAGAGCAGAGCGCCTGGACAGGTTTCTCACTGTGTGTCTTTGTAGAGCAGAGCGCCTGGACAGGTTTCTCACTGTGTGTCTTTGTAGAGCAGAGCCCTGGACAGGTTTCTCACTGTGTGTCTTTGTAGAGCAGAGCGCCTGGACAGGTTTCTCACTGTGTGTCTTTGTAGAGCAGAGCGCCTGGACAGGTTTCTCACTGTGTGTCTTTGTAGAGCAGAGCGCCTGGACAGGTTTCTCACTGTGTGTCTTTGTAGAGCAGAGCGCCTGGACAGGTTTCTCACTGTGTGTCTTTGTAGAGCAGAGCGCCTGGACAGGTTTCTCACTGTGTGTCTTTGTAGAGCAGAGCGCCTGGACAGGTTTCTCACTGTGTGTCTTTGTAGAGCAGAGCCTGGACAGGTTTCTCACTGTGTGTCTTTGTAGAGCAGAGCGCCTGGACAGGTTTCTCACTGTGTGTCTTTGTAGAGCAGAGCGCCTGGACAGGTTTCTCACTGTGTGTCTTTGTAGAGCAGAGCGCCTGGACAGGTTTCTCACTGTGTGTCTTTGTAGAGCAGAGCGCCTGGACAGGTTTCTCACTGTGTGTCTTTGTAGAGCAGAGCGCCTGGACAGGTTTCTCACTGTGTGTCTTTGTAGAGCAGAGCGCCTGGACAGGTTTCTCACTGTGTGTCTTTGTAGAGCAGAGCGCCTGGACAGGTTTCTCACTGTGTGTCTTTGTAGAGCAGAGCCCTGGACAGGTTTCTCACTGTGTGTCTTTGTAGAGCAGAGCCCTGGACAGGTTTCTCACTGTGTGTCTTTGTAGAGCAGAGCGCCTGGACAGGTTTCTCACTGTGTGTCTTTGTAGAGCAGAGCGCCTGGACAGGTTTCTCACTGTGTGTCTTTGTAGAGCAGAGCGCCTGGACAGGTTTCTCACTGTGTGTCTTTGTAGAGCAGAGCGCTGGACAGGTTTCTCACTGTGTGTCTTTGTAGAGCAGAGCGCCTGGACAGGTTTCTCACTGTGTGTCTTTGTAGAGCAGAGCGCCTGGACAGGTTTCTCACTGTGTGTCTTTGTAGAGCAGAGCCTGGACAGGTTTCTCACTGTGTGTCTTTGTAGAGCAGAGCGCCTGGACAGGTTTCTCACTGTGTGTCTTTGTAGAGCAGAGCGCCTGGACAGGTTTCTCACTGTGTGTCTTTGTAGAGCAGAGCGCCTGGACAGGTTTCTCACTGTGTGTCTTTGTAGAGCAGAGCGCCTGGACAGGTTTCTCACTGTGTGTCTTTGTAGAGCAGAGCGCCTGGACAGGTTTCTCACTGTGTGTCTTTGTAGAGCAGAGCGCCTGGACAGGTTTCTCACTGTGTGTCTTTGTAGAGCAGAGCGCCTGGACAGGTTTCTCACTGTGTGTCTTTGTAGAGCAGAGCGCCTGGACAGGTTTCTCACTGTGTGTCTTTGTAGAGCAGAGCGCCTGGACAGGTTTCTCACTGTGTGTCTTTGTAGAGCAGAGCGCCTGGACAGGTTTCTCACTGTGTGTCTTTGTAGAGCAGAGCGCCTGGACAGGTTTCTCACTGTGTGTCTTTGTAGAGCAGAGCGCCTGGACAGGTTTCTCACTGTGTGTCTTTGTAGAGCAGAGCGCCTGGACAGGTTTCTCACTGTGTGTCTTTGTAGAGCAGAGCCCTGGACAGGTTTCTCACTGTGTGTCTTTGTAGAGCAGAGCGCCTGGACAGGTTTCTCACTGTGTGTCTTTGTAGAGCAGAGCGCCTGGACAGGTTTCTCACTGTGTGTCTTTGTAGAGCAGAGCGCCTGGACAGGTTTCTCACTGTGTGTCTTTGTAGAGCAGAGCGCCTGGACAGGTTTCTCACTGTGTGTCTTTGTAGAGCAGAGCGCCTGGACAGGTTTCTCACTGTGTGTCTTTGTAGAGCAGAGCGCCTGGACAGGTTTCTCACTGTGTGTCTTTGTAGAGCAGAGCCCTGGACAGGTTTCTCACTGTGTGTCTTTGTAGAGCAGAGCGCCTGGACAGGTTTCTCACTGTGTGTCTTTGTAGAGCAGAGCGCCTGGACAGGTTTCTCACTGTGTGTCTTTGTAGAGCAGAGCGCCTGGACAGGTTTCTCACTGTGTGTCTTTGTAGAGCAGAGCGCCTGGACAGGTTTCTCACTGTGTGTCTTTGTAGAGCAGAGCCTGGACAGGTTTCTCACTGTGTGTCTTTGTAGAGCAGAGCGCCTGGACAGGTTTCTCACTGTGTGTCTTTGTAGAGCAGAGCGCCTGGACAGGTTTCTCACTGTGTGTCTTTGTAGAGCAGAGCGCCTGGACAGGTTTCTCACTGTGTGTCTTTGTAGAGCAGAGCGCCTGGACAGGTTTCTCACTGTGTGTCTTTGTAGAGCAGAGCGCCTGGACAGGTTTCTCACTGTGTGTCTTTGTAGAGCAGAGCGCCTGGACAGGTTTCTCACTGTGTGTCTTTGTAGAGCAGAGCGCCTGGACAGGTTTCTCACTGTGTGTCTTTGTAGAGCAGAGCGCCTGGACAGGTTTCTCACTGTGTGTCTTTGTAGAGCAGAGCGCCTGGACAGGTTTCTCACTGTGTGTCTTTGTAGAGCAGAGCGCCTGGACAGGTTTCTCACTGTGTGTCTTTGTAGAGCAGAGCCCTGGACAGGTTTCTCACTGTGTGTCTTTGTAGAGCAGAGCGCCTGGACAGGTTTCTCACTGTGTGTCTTTGTAGAGCAGAGCCTGGACAGGTTTCTCACTGTGTGTCTTTGTAGAGCAGAGCGCCTGGACAGGTTTCTCACTGTGTGTCTTTGTAGAGCAGAGCCTGGACAGGTTTCTCACTGTGTGTCTTTGTAGAGCAGAGCGCCTGGACAGGTTTCTCACTGTGTGTCTTTGTAGAGCAGAGCGCCTGGACAGGTTTCTCACTGTGTGTCTTTGTAGAGCAGAGCGCCTGGACAGGTTTCTCACTGTGTGTCTTTGTAGAGCAGAGCGCCTGGACAGGTTTCTCACTGTGTGTCTTTGTAGAGCAGAGCGCCTGGACAGGTTTCTCACTGTGTGTCTTTGTAGAGCAGAGCCTGGACAGGTTTCTCACTGTGTGTCTTTGTAGAGCAGAGCGCCTGGACAGGTTTCTCACTGTGTGTCTTTGTAGAGCAGAGCGCCTGGACAGGTTTCTCACTGTGTGTCTTTGTAGAGCAGAGCCTGGACAGGTTTCTCACTGTGTGTCTTTGTAGAGCAGAGCGCCTGGACAGGTTTCTCACTGTGTGTCTTTGTAGAGCAGAGGCCTGGACAGGTTTCTCACTGTGTGTCTTTGTAGAGCAGAGCGCCTGGACAGGTTTCTCACTGTGTGTCTTTGTAGAGCAGAGCGCTGGACAGGTTTCTCACTGTGTGTCTTTGTAGAGCAGAGCCTGGACAGGTTTCTCACTGTGTGTCTTTGTAGAGCAGAGCCCTGGACAGGTTTCTCACTGTGTGTCTTTGTAGAGCAGAGCCTGGACAGGTTTCTCACTGTGTGTCTTTGTAGAGCAGAGCGCCTGGACAGGTTTCTCACTGTGTGTCTTTGTAGAGCAGAGCCCTGGACAGGTTTCTCACTGTGTGTCTTTGTAGAGCAGAGCGCCTGGACAGGTTTCTCACTGTGTGTCTTTGTAGAGCAGAGCCCTGGACAGGTTTCTCACTGTGTGTCTTTGTAGAGCAGAGCCTGGACAGGTTTCTCACTGTGTGTCTTTGTAGAGCAGAGCGCCTGGACAGGTTTCTCACTGTGTGTCTTTGTAGAGCAGAGCCTGGACAGGTTTCTCACTGTGTGTCTTTGTAGAGCAGAGCGCCTGGACAGGTTTCTCACTGTGTGTCTTTGTAGAGCAGAGCGCCTGGACAGGTTTCTCACTGTGTGTCTTTGTAGAGCAGAGCCCTGGACAGGTTTCTCACTGTGTGTCTTTGTAGAGCAGAGCCTGGACAGGTTTCTCACTGTGTGTCTTTGTAGAGCAGAGCCTGGACAGGTTTCTCACTGTGTGTCTTTGTAGAGCAGAGCGCCTGGACAGGTTTCTCACTGTGTGTCTTTGTAGAGCAGAGCGCCTGGACAGGTTTCTCACTGTGTGTCTTTGTAGAGCAGAGCGCCTGGACAGGTTTCTCACTGTGTGTCTTTGTAGAGCAGAGCGCCTGGACAGGTTTCTCACTGTGTGTCTTTGTAGAGCAGAGCCCTGGACAGGTTTCTCACTGTGTGTCTTTGTAGAGCAGAGCCTGGACAGGTTTCTCACTGTGTGTCTTTGTAGAGCAGAGCGCCTGGACAGGTTTCTCACTGTGTGTCTTTGTAGAGCAGAGCGCCTGGACAGGTTTCTCACTGTGTGTCTTTGTAGAGCAGAGCGCCTGGACAGGTTTCTCACTGTGTGTCTTTGTAGAGCAGAGCGCCTGGACAGGTTTCTCACTGTGTGTCTTTGTAGAGCAGAGCGCCTGGACAGGTTTCTCACTGTGTGTCTTTGTAGAGCAGAGCGCCTGGACAGGTTTCTCACTGTGTGTCTTTGTAGAGCAGAGCGCCTGGACAGGTTTCTCACTGTGTGTCTTTGTAGAGCAGAGCGCCTGGACAGGTTTCTCACTGTGTGTCTTTGTAGAGCAGAGCGCCTGGACAGGTTTCTCACTGTGTGTCTTTGTAGAGCAGAGCCCTGGACAGGTTTCTCACTGTGTGTCTTTGTAGAGCAGAGCGCCTGGACAGGTTTCTCACTGTGTGTCTTTGTAGAGCAGAGCGCCTGGACAGGTTTCTCACTGTGTGTCTTTGTAGAGCAGAGCGCCTGGACAGGTTTCTCACTGTGTGTCTTTGTAGAGCAGAGCCTGGACAGGTTTCTCACTGTGTGTCTTTGTAGAGCAGAGCGCCTGGACAGGTTTCTCACTGTGTGTCTTTGTAGAGCAGAGCGCCTGGACAGGTTTCTCACTGTGTGTCTTTGTAGAGCAGAGCCTGGACAGGTTTCTCACTGTGTGTCTTTGTAGAGCAGAGCCTGGACAGGTTTCTCACTGTGTGTCTTTGTAGAGCAGAGCGCCTGGACAGGTTTCTCACTGTGTGTCTTTGTAGAGCAGAGCGCCTGGACAGGTTTCTCACTGTGTGTCTTTGTAGAGCAGAGGCCTGGACAGGTTTCTCACTGTGTGTCTTTGTAGAGCAGAGCGCCTGGACAGGTTTCTCACTGTGTGTCTTTGTAGAGCAGAGCGCCTGGACAGGTTTCTCACTGTGTGTCTTTGTAGAGCAGAGCGCCTGGACAGGTTTCTCACTGTGTGTCTTTGTAGAGCAGAGCCTGGACAGGTTTCTCACTGTGTGTCTTTGTAGAGCAGAGCGCCTGGACAGGTTTCTCACTGTGTGTCTTTGTAGAGCAGAGCGCCTGGACAGGTTTCTCACTGTGTGTCTTTGTAGAGCAGAGCGCCTGGACAGGTTTCTCACTGTGTGTCTTTGTAGAGCAGAGCGCCTGGACAGGTTTCTCACTGTGTGTCTTTGTAGAGCAGAGCGCCTGGACAGGTTTCTCACTGTGTGTCTTTGTAGAGCAGAGCGCCTGGACAGGTTTCTCACTGTGTGTCTTTGTAGAGCAGAGCGCCTGGACAGGTTTCTCACTGTGTGTCTTTGTAGAGCAGAGCGCCTGGACAGGTTTCTCACTGTGTGTCTTTGTAGAGCAGAGCCCTGGACAGGTTTCTCACTGTGTGTCTTTGTAGAGCAGAGCGCCTGGACAGGTTTCTCACTGTGTGTCTTTGTAGAGCAGAGCCTGGACAGGTTTCTCACTGTGTGTCTTTGTAGAGCAGAGCGCCTGGACAGGTTTCTCACTGTGTGTCTTTGTAGAGCAGAGCGCCTGGACAGGTTTCTCACTGTGTGTCTTTGTAGAGCAGAGCGCCTGGACAGGTTTCTCACTGTGTGTCTTTGTAGAGCAGAGCGCCTGGACAGGTTTCTCACTGTGTGTCTTTGTAGAGCAGAGCGCCTGGACAGGTTTCTCACTGTGTGTCTTTGTAGAGCAGAGCGCCTGGACAGGTTTCTCACTGTGTGTCTTTGTAGAGCAGAGCGCCTGGACAGGTTTCTCACTGTGTGTCTTTGTAGAGCAGAGCGCCTGGACAGGTTTCTCACTGTGTGTCTTTGTAGAGCAGAGCGCCTGGACAGGTTTCTCACTGTGTGTCTTTGTAGAGCAGAGCCTGGACAGGTTTCTCACTGTGTGTCTTTGTAGAGCAGAGCCTGGACAGGTTTCTCACTGTGTGTCTTTGTAGAGCAGAGCCCTGGACAGGTTTCTCACTGTGTGTCTTTGTAGAGCAGAGCGCTGGACAGGTTTCTCACTGTGTGTCTTTGTAGAGCAGAGCGCCTGGACAGGTTTCTCACTGTGTGTCTTTGTAGAGCAGAGCGCCTGGACAGGTTTCTCACTGTGTGTCTTTGTAGAGCAGAGCCTGGACAGGTTTCTCACTGTGTGTCTTTGTAGAGCAGAGCCCTGGACAGGTTTCTCACTGTGTGTCTTTGTAGAGCAGAGCGCCTGGACAGGTTTCTCACTGTGTGTCTTTGTAGAGCAGAGCCCTGGACAGGTTTCTCACTGTGTGTCTTTGTAGAGCAGAGCGCCTGGACAGGTTTCTCACTGTGTGTCTTTGTAGAGCAGAGCCCTGGACAGGTTTCTCACTGTGTGTCTTTGTAGAGCAGAGCGCCTGGACAGGTTTCTCACTGTGTGTCTTTGTAGAGCAGAGCGCCTGGACAGGTTTCTCACTGTGTGTCTTTGTAGAGCAGAGCGCCTGGACAGGTTTCTCACTGTGTGTCTTTGTAGAGCAGAGCCCTGGACAGGTTTCTCACTGTGTGTCTTTGTAGAGCAGAGCGCCTGGACAGGTTTCTCACTGTGTGTCTTTGTAGAGCAGAGCCCTGGACAGGTTTCTCACTGTGTGTCTTTGTAGAGCAGAGCGCCTGGACAGGTTTCTCACTGTGTGTCTTTGTAGAGCAGAGCCTGGACAGGTTTCTCACTGTGTGTCTTTGTAGAGCAGAGCGCCTGGACAGGTTTCTCACTGTGTGTCTTTGTAGAGCAGAGCGCCTGGACAGGTTTCTCACTGTGTGTCTTTGTAGAGCAGAGCCTGGACAGGTTTCTCACTGTGTGTCTTTGTAGAGCAGAGCGCCTGGACAGGTTTCTCACTGTGTGTCTTTGTAGAGCAGAGCGCCTGGACAGGTTTCTCACTGTGTGTCTTTGTAGAGCAGAGCGCCTGGACAGGTTTCTCACTGTGTGTCTTTGTAGAGCAGAGCGCCTGGACAGGTTTCTCACTGTGTGTCTTTGTAGAGCAGAGCGCCTGGACAGGTTTCTCACTGTGTGTCTTTGTAGAGCAGAGCGCCTGGACAGGTTTCTCACTGTGTGTCTTTGTAGAGCAGAGCGCCTGGACAGGTTTCTCACTGTGTGTCTTTGTAGAGCAGAGCGCCTGGACAGGTTTCTCACTGTGTGTCTTTGTAGAGCAGAGCGCCTGGACAGGTTTCTCACTGTGTGTCTTTGTAGAGCAGAGCGCCTGGACAGGTTTCTCACTGTGTGTCTTTGTAGAGCAGAGCCCTGGACAGGTTTCTCACTGTGTGTCTTTGTAGAGCAGAGCCTGGACAGGTTTCTCACTGTGTGTCTTTGTAGAGCAGAGCGCCTGGACAGGTTTCTCACTGTGTGTCTTTGTAGAGCAGAGCCTGGACAGGTTTCTCACTGTGTGTCTTTGTAGAGCAGAGCCTGGACAGGTTTCTCACTGTGTGTCTTTGTAGAGCAGAGCGCCTGGACAGGTTTCTCACTGTGTGTCTTTGTAGAGCAGAGCGCCTGGACAGGTTTCTCACTGTGTGTCTTTGTAGAGCAGAGCGCCTGGACAGGTTTCTCACTGTGTGTCTTTGTAGAGCAGAGCCTGGACAGGTTTCTCACTGTGTGTCTTTGTAGAGCAGAGCGCCTGGACAGGTTTCTCACTGTGTGTCTTTGTAGAGCAGAGCGCCTGGACAGGTTTCTCACTGTGTGTCTTTGTAGAGCAGAGCGCCTGGACAGGTTTCTCACTGTGTGTCTTTGTAGAGCAGAGCGCCTGGACAGGTTTCTCACTGTGTGTCTTTGTAGAGCAGAGCGCCTGGACAGGTTTCTCACTGTGTGTCTTTGTAGAGCAGAGCGCCTGGACAGGTTTCTCACTGTGTGTCTTTGTAGAGCAGAGCGCCTGGACAGGTTTCTCACTGTGTGTCTTTGTAGAGCAGAGCGCCTGGACAGGTTTCTCACTGTGTGTCTTTGTAGAGCAGAGCCTGGACAGGTTTCTCACTGTGTGTCTTTGTAGAGCAGAGCGCCTGGACAGGTTTCTCACTGTGTGTCTTTGTAGAGCAGAGCGCCTGGACAGGTTTCTCACTGTGTGTCTTTGTAGAGCAGAGCGCCTGGACAGGTTTCTCACTGTGTGTCTTTGTAGAGCAGAGCCCTGGACAGGTTTCTCACTGTGTGTCTTTGTAGAGCAGAGCGCCTGGACAGGTTTCTCACTGTGTGTCTTTGTAGAGCAGAGCGCCTGGACAGGTTTCTCACTGTGTGTCTTTGTAGAGCAGAGCGCCTGGACAGGTTTCTCACTGTGTGTCTTTGTAGAGCAGAGCCTGGACAGGTTTCTCACTGTGTGTCTTTGTAGAGCAGAGCGCCTGGACAGGTTTCTCACTGTGTGTCTTTGTAGAGCAGAGCCTGGACAGGTTTCTCACTGTGTGTCTTTGTAGAGCAGAGCGCCTGGACAGGTTTCTCACTGTGTGTCTTTGTAGAGCAGAGCCTGGACAGGTTTCTCACTGTGTGTCTTTGTAGAGCAGAGCGCCTGGACAGGTTTCTCACTGTGTGTCTTTGTAGAGCAGAGCGCTGGACAGGTTTCTCACTGTGTGTCTTTGTAGAGCAGAGCGCCTGGACAGGTTTCTCACTGTGTGTCTTTGTAGAGCAGAGCGCCTGGACAGGTTTCTCACTGTGTGTCTTTGTAGAGCAGAGCGCCTGGACAGGTTTCTCACTGTGTGTCTTTGTAGAGCAGAGCGCCTGGACAGGTTTCTCACTGTGTGTCTTTGTAGAGCAGAGCGCCTGGACAGGTTTCTCACTGTGTGTCTTTGTAGAGCAGAGCGCCTGGACAGGTTTCTCACTGTGTGTCTTTGTAGAGCAGAGCGCCTGGACAGGTTTCTCACTGTGTGTCTTTGTAGAGCAGAGCCTGGACAGGTTTCTCACTGTGTGTCTTTGTAGAGCAGAGCGCCTGGACAGGTTTCTCACTGTGTGTCTTTGTAGAGCAGAGCGCCTGGACAGGTTTCTCACTGTGTGTCTTTGTAGAGCAGAGCGCCTGGACAGGTTTCTCACTGTGTGTCTTTGTAGAGCAGAGCGCCTGGACAGGTTTCTCACTGTGTGTCTTTGTAGAGCAGAGCCTGGACAGGTTTCTCACTGTGTGTCTTTGTAGAGCAGAGCGCCTGGACAGGTTTCTCACTGTGTGTCTTTGTAGAGCAGAGCGCCTGGACAGGTTTCTCACTGTGTGTCTTTGTAGAGCAGAGCGCCTGGACAGGTTTCTCACTGTGTGTCTTTGTAGAGCAGAGCCCTGGACAGGTTTCTCACTGTGTGTCTTTGTAGAGCAGAGCGCCTGGACAGGTTTCTCACTGTGTGTCTTTGTAGAGCAGAGCCTGGACAGGTTTCTCACTGTGTGTCTTTGTAGAGCAGAGCGCCTGGACAGGTTTCTCACTGTGTGTCTTTGTAGAGCAGAGCCTGGACAGGTTTCTCACTGTGTGTCTTTGTAGAGCAGAGCGCCTGGACAGGTTTCTCACTGTGTGTCTTTGTAGAGCAGAGCGCCTGGACAGGTTTCTCACTGTGTGTCTTTGTAGAGCAGAGCGCCTGGACAGGTTTCTCACTGTGTGTCTTTGTAGAGCAGAGCCTGGACAGGTTTCTCACTGTGTGTCTTTGTAGAGCAGAGCCTGGACAGGTTTCTCACTGTGTGTCTTTGTAGAGCAGAGCCCTGGACAGGTTTCTCACTGTGTGTCTTTGTAGAGCAGAGCCTGGACAGGTTTCTCACTGTGTGTCTTTGTAGAGCAGAGCGCCTGGACAGGTTTCTCACTGTGTGTCTTTGTAGAGCAGAGCGCCTGGACAGGTTTCTCACTGTGTGTCTTTGTAGAGCAGAGCGCCTGGACAGGTTTCTCACTGTGTGTCTTTGTAGAGCAGAGCGCCTGGACAGGTTTCTCACTGTGTGTCTTTGTAGAGCAGAGCCTGGACAGGTTTCTCACTGTGTGTCTTTGTAGAGCAGAGCCCTGGACAGGTTTCTCACTGTGTGTCTTTGTAGAGCAGAGCGCCTGGACAGGTTTCTCACTGTGTGTCTTTGTAGAGCAGAGCGCCTGGACAGGTTTCTCACTGTGTGTCTTTGTAGAGCAGAGCCTGGACAGGTTTCTCACTGTGTGTCTTTGTAGAGCAGAGCCTGGACAGGTTTCTCACTGTGTGTCTTTGTAGAGCAGAGCGCCTGGACAGGTTTCTCACTGTGTGTCTTTGTAGAGCAGAGCCCTGGACAGGTTTCTCACTGTGTGTCTTTGTAGAGCAGAGCGCCTGGACAGGTTTCTCACTGTGTGTCTTTGTAGAGCAGAGCCTGGACAGGTTTCTCACTGTGTGTCTTTGTAGAGCAGAGCCCTGGACAGGTTTCTCACTGTGTGTCTTTGTAGAGCAGAGCCTGGACAGGTTTCTCACTGTGTGTCTTTGTAGAGCAGAGCCTGGACAGGTTTCTCACTGTGTGTCTTTGTAGAGCAGAGCGCCTGGACAGGTTTCTCACTGTGTGTCTTTGTAGAGCAGAGCCTGGACAGGTTTCTCACTGTGTGTCTTTGTAGAGCAGAGCGCCTGGACAGGTTTCTCACTGTGTGTCTTTGTAGAGCAGAGCCTGGACAGGTTTCTCACTGTGTGTCTTTGTAGAGCAGAGCCTGGACAGGTTTCTCACTGTGTGTCTTTGTAGAGCAGAGCGCCTGGACAGGTTTCTCACTGTGTGTCTTTGTAGAGCAGAGCGCCTGGACAGGTTTCTCACTGTGTGTCTTTGTAGAGCAGAGCGCCTGGACAGGTTTCTCACTGTGTGTCTTTGTAGAGCAGAGCCTGGACAGGTTTCTCACTGTGTGTCTTTGTAGAGCAGAGCCTGGACAGGTTTCTCACTGTGTGTCTTTGTAGAGCAGAGAGTCTGGACAGGTTTCTCACTGTGTGTCTTTGTAGAGCAGAGCGCCTGGACAGGCTTCTCACTGTGTGTCTTTGTAGAGCAGAGCGCCTGGACAGGTTTCTCACTGTGTGTCTTTGTAGAGCAGAGCCTGGACAGGTTTCTCACTGTGTGTCTTTGTAGAGCAGAGCCTGGACAGGTTTCTCACTGTGTGTCTTTGTAGAGCAGAGCGCCTGGACAGGTTTCTCACTGTGTGTCTTTGTAGAGCAGAGCCTGGACAGGTTTCTCACTGTGTGTCTTTGTAGAGCAGAGCGCCTGGACAGGTTTCTCACTGTGTGTCTTTGTAGAGCAGAGCCTGGACAGGTTTCTCACTGTGTGTCTTTGAGAGCAGAGCGCCTGGACAGGTTTCTCACTGTGTGTCTTTGTAGAGCAGAGCGCCTGGACAGGTTTCTCACTGTGTGT
This sequence comes from Acipenser oxyrinchus oxyrinchus, assembly GCA_030684275.1. NCBI lineage: Eukaryota > Metazoa > Chordata > Actinopteri > Acipenseriformes > Acipenseridae > Acipenser > Acipenser oxyrinchus. The sequence goes on from CM060260.1 coordinate 14,281,472, forward strand.
CTTTGTAGAGCAGAGCCCTGGACAGGTTTCTCACTGTGTGTCTTTGTAGAGCAGAGGCCTGGACAGGTTTCTCACTGTGTGTCTTTGTAGAGCAGAGGCCTGGACAGGTTTCTCACTGTGTGTCTTTGTAGAGCAGAGCGCCTGGACAGGTTTCTCACTGTGTGTCTTTGTAGAGCAGAGCCTGGACAGGTTTCTCACTGTGTGTCTTTGTAGAGCAGAGCGCCTGGACAGGTTTCTCACTGTGTGTCTTTGTAGAGCAGAGGCCTGGACAGGTTTCTCACTGTGTGTCTTTGTAGAGCAGAGCCTGGACAGGTTTCTCAGCCTGGACAGGTTTCTCACTGTGTGTCTTTGTAGAGCAGAGCGCCTGGACAGGTTTCTCACTGTGTGTCTTTGTAGAGCAGAGCCTGGACAGGTTTCTCACTGTGTGTCTTTGTAGGAGCAGAGCCTGGACAGGTTTCTCACTGTGTGTCTTTGTAGAGCAGAGCCTGGACAGGTTTCTCACTGTGTGTCTTTGTAGAGCAGAGCGCCTGGACAGGTTTCTCACTGTGTGTCTTTGTAGAGCAGAGCCTGGACAGGTTTCTCACTGTGTGTCTTTGTAGAGCAGAGCGCCTGGACAGGTTTCTCACTGTGTGTCTTTGTAGAGCAGAGCCTGGACAGGTTTCTCACTGTGTGTCTTTGTAGAGCAGAGCGCCTGGACAGGTTTCTCACTGTGTGTCTTTGTAGAGCAGAGCCTGGACAGGTTTCTCACTGTGTGTCTTTGTAGAGCAGAGCCTGGACAGGTTTCTCACTGTGTGTCTTTGTAGAGCAGAGCCTGGACAGGTTTCTCACTGTGTGTCTTTGTAGAGCAGAGCGCCTGGACAGGTTTCTCACTGTGTGTCTTTGTAGAGCAGAGCGCCTGGACAGGTTTCTCACTGTGTGTCTTTGTAGAGCAGAGCCTGGACAGGTTTCTCACTGTGTGTCTTTGTAGAGCAGAGCGCCTGGACAGGTTTCTCACTGTGTGTCTTTGTAGAGCAGAGCGCCTGGACAGGTTTCTCACTGTGTGTCTTTGTAGAGCAGAGCCTGGACAGGTTTCTCACTGTGTGTCTTTGTAGAGCAGAGCCTGGACAGGTTTCTCACTGTGTGTCTTTGTAGAGCAGAGCGCCTGGACAGGTTTCTCACTGTGTGTCTTTGTAGAGCAGAAGCCTGGACAGGTTTCTCACTGTGTGTCTTTGTAGAGCAGAGCGCCTGGACAGGTTTCTCACTGTGTGTCTTTGTAGAGCAGAGCGCCTGGACAGGTTTCTCACTGTGTGTCTTTGTAGAGCAGAGCCTGGACAGGTTTCTCACTGTGTGTCTTTGTAGAGCAGAGCCTGGACAGGTTTCTCACTGTGTGTCTTTGTAGAGCAGAGCGCCTGGACAGGTTTCTCACTGTGTGTCTTTGTAGAGCAGAGCCTGGACAGGTTTCTCACTGTGTGTCTTTGTAGAGCAGAGCCCTGGACAGGTTTCTCACTGTGTGTCTTTGTAGAGCAGAGCCCTGGACAGGTTTCTCACTGTGTGTCTTTGTAGAGCAGAGCCTGGACAGGTTTCTCACTGTGTGTCTTTGTAGAGCAGAGCGCCTGGACAGGTTTCTCACTGTGTGTCTTTGTAGAGCAGAGCCTGGACAGGTTTCTCACTGTGTGTCTTTGTAGAGCAGAGCGCCTGGACAGGTTTCTCACTGTGTGTCTTTGTAGAGCAGAGCCTGGACAGGTTTCTCACTGTGTGTCTTTGTAGAGCAGAGCGCCTGGACAGGTTTCTCACTGTGTGTCTTTGTAGAGCAGAGCCCTGGACAGGTTTCTCACTGTGTGTCTTTGTAGAGCAGAGCCTGGACAGGTTTCTCACTGTGTGTCTTTGTAGAGCAGAGCGCCTGGACAGGTTTCTCACTGTGTGTCTTTGTAGAGCAGAGCCTGGACAGGTTTCTCACTGTGTGTCTTTGTAGAGCAGAGCCTGGACAGGTTTCTCACTGTGTGTCTTTGTAGAGCAGAGCCTGGACAGGTTTCTCACTGTGTGTCTTTGTAGAGCAGAGCGCCTGGACAGGTTTCTCACTGTGTGTCTTTGTAGAGCAGAGCCTGGACAGGTTTCTCACTGTGTGTCTTTGTAGAGCAGAGCGCCTGGACAGGTTTCTCACTGTGTGTCTTTGTAGAGCAGAGCCCTGGACAGGTTTCTCACTGTGTGTCTTTGTAGAGCAGAGGCCTGGACAGGTTTCTCACTGTGTGTCTTTGTAGAGCAGAGCGCCTGGACAGGTTTCTCACTGTGTGTCTTTGTAGAGCAGAGCGCCTGGACAGGTTTCTCACTGTGTGTCTTTGTAGAGCAGAGCCTGGACAGGTTTCTCACTGTGTGTCTTTGTAGAGCAGAGCCTGGACAGGTTTCTCACTGTGTGTCTTTGTAGAGCAGAGCGCCTGGACAGGTTTCTCACTGTGTGTCTTTGTAGAGCAGAGCCTGGACAGGTTTCTCACTGTGTGTCTTTGTAGAGCAGAGCCTGGACAGGTTTCTCACTGTGTGTCTTTGTAGAGCAGAGGCCTGGACAGGTTTCTCACTGTGTGTCTTTGTAGAGCAGAGCCTGGACAGGTTTCTCACTGTGTGTCTTTGTAGAGCAGAGGCCTGGACAGGTTTCTCACTGTGTGTCTTTGTAGAGCAGAGCGCCTGGACAGGTTTCTCACTGTGTGTCTTTGTAGAGCAGAGCCTGGACAGGTTTCTCACTGTGTGTCTTTGTAGAGCAGAGCGCCTGGACAGGTTTCTCACTGTGTGTCTTTGTAGGAGCAGAGCCTGGACAGGTTTCTCACTGTGTGTCTTTGTAGAGCAGAGCCTGGACAGGTTTCTCACTGTGTGTCTTTGTAGAGCAGAGCGCCTGGACAGGTTTCTCACTGTGTGTCTTTGTAGAGCAGAGCCTGGACAGGTTTCTCACTGTGTGTCTTTGTAGAGCAGAGCCTGGACAGGTTTCTCACTGTGTGTCTTTGTAGAGCAGAGCGCCTGGACAGGTTTCTCACTGTGTGTCTTTGTAGAGCAGAGCCTGGACAGGTTTCTCACTGTGTGTCTTTGTAGAGCAGAGCGCCTGGACAGGTTTCTCACTGTGTGTCTTTGTAGGAGCAGAGCCTGGACAGGTTTCTCACTGTGTGTCTTTGTAGAGCAGAGAGCCTGGACAGGTTTCTCACTGTGTGTCTTTGTAGAGCAGAGCCTGGACAGGTTTCTCACTGGTGTAGTCTTTGTAGAGCAGAGCCTGGACAGGTTTCTCACTGTGTGTCTTTGTAGAGCAGAGCGCCTGGACAGGTTTCTCACTGTGTGTCTTTGTAGAGCAGAGCCTGGACAGGTTTCTCACTGTGTGTCTTTGTAGAGCAGAGCCTGGACAGGTTTCTCACTGTGTGTCTTTGTAGAGCAGAGCGCCTGGACAGGTTTCTCACTGTGTGTCTTTGTAGAGCAGAGCCTGGACAGGTTTCTCACTGTGTGTCTTTGTAGAGCAGAGCCTGGACAGGTTTCTCACTGTGTGTCTTTGTAGAGCAGACGCCTGGACAGGTTTCTCACTGTGTGTCTTTGTAGAGCAGAGCCTGGACAGGTTTCTCACTGTGTGTCTTTGTAGAGCAGAGCGCCTGGACAGGTTTCTCACTGTGTGTCTTTGTAGAGCAGAGCGCCTGGACAGGTTTCTCACTGTGTGTCTTTGTAGAGCAGAGCGCCTGGACAGGTTTCTCACTGTGTGTCTTTGTAGAGCAGAGCCTGGACAGGTTTCTCACTGTGTGTCTTTGTAGAGCAGAGCGCCTGGACAGGTTTCTCACTGTGTGTCTTTGTAGAGCAGAGCGCCTGGACAGGTTTCTCACTGTGTGTCTTTGTAGAGCAGAGCCTGGACAGGTTTCTCACTGTGTGTCTTTGTAGAGCAGAGCCTGGACAGGTTTCTCACTGTGTGTCTTTGTAGAGCAGAGCCTGGACAGGTTTCTCACTGTGTGTCTTTGTAGAGCAGAGCCTGGACAGGTTTCTCACTGTGTGTCTTTGTAGAGCAGAGCCTGGACAGGTTTCTCACTGTGTGTCTTTGTAGGAGCAGAGCCCTGGACAGGTTTCTCACTGTGTGTCTTTGAGGAGCAGAGCGCCTGGACAGGTTTCTCACTGTGTGTCTTTGTAGAGCAGAGCGCCTGGACAGGTTTCTCACTGTGTATCTTTGTAGGAGCAGAGCGCCTGGACAGGTTTCTCACTGTGTATCTTTGTAGAGCAGAGCCCTGGACAGGTTTCTCACTGTGTGTCTTTGTAGAGCAGAGCCTGGACAGGTTTCTCACTGTGTGTCTTTGTAGAGCAGAGCCTGGACAGGTTTCTCACTGTGTGTCTTTGAGAGCAGAGCCTGGACAGGTTTCTCACTGTGTGTCTTTGTAGAGCAGAGCCTGGACAGGTTTCTCACTGTGTATCTTTGCAGAGCAGAGCCTGGACAGGTTTCTCACTGTGTGTCTTTGAGGAGCAGAGCCCTGGACAGGTTTCTCACTGTGTGTCTTTGTAGAGCAGAGCCTGGACAGGTTTCTCACTGTGTGTCTTTGTAGAGCAGAGCACCTTGACAGGTTTCTCACTGTGTGTCTTTGTAGAGCAGAGCCTGGACAGGTTTCTCACTGTGTGTCTTTGTAGAGCAGAGCGCCTGGACAGGTTTCTCACTGTGTGTCTTTGTAGGAGCAGAGCGCCTGGACAGGTTTCTCACTGTGTGTCTTTGTAGAGCAGAGCGCCTGGACAGGTTTCTCACTGTGTGTCTTTGTAGAGCAGAGCTCCTGGACAGGTTTCTCACTGTGTGTCTTTGTAGAGCAGAGCGCCTGGTCAGGTTTCTCACTTTGTGTCTTTGTAGAGCAGAGCGCCTGGACAGGTTTCCCACTGCGTATCTTTGAGGAGCAGACCGCCTGGACAGGTTTCTCACTGTGTGTCTTTGTAGAGGAGAGAGCCTTGACATGTTTCTCACTGTGTATCTATGAGGAGCAGAGCCCCTGGACAGGTTTCTCACTGTGTATTTTTGAGGAGCGGAGCGCCTGGACAGGTTTCTCACTGTGAGTCTTTGTAGAGCAGAGCGCCTGGACAGGTTTCTCACTGTGTATCTATCAGGAGCAGAGCGCCTGGACAGGTTTCTCACTGTGTATTTTTGAGGAGCGGAGCGCCTGGACAGGTTTCTCACTGTGTGTCTTTGTAGAGCAGAGCGCCTGGACAGGTTTCTCACTGTGTATCTATCAGGAGCAGAGCGCCTGGACAGGTTTCTCACTGTGTATTATTGAGGAGCGGAGCGCCTGGACAGGTTTCTCACTGTGTGTCTTTGTAGAGCAGAGCGCCTGGACAGGTTTCTCACTGTGTATCTATCAGGAGCAGAGCGCCTGGACAGGTTTCTCACTGTGTTTCTTTGAGGAGCAGAGCTCCTGGACAGGTTTCTCACTGTGTGACTTTGTAGAGCAGAGCGCCTGGACAGGTTTCTCACTGTGTATCTATGAGGAGCAGAGCGCCTGGACAGGTTTCTCACTTTGTGTCTTTGTAGAGCAGAGCGCCTGGACAGGTTTCTCACTGTGTGAGTTTGTAGAGCAGAGCGCCTGGACAGGTTTCTCACTGTGTGTCTTTGTACAGCAAAGCGTCTGGACAGGTTTCTCACTGTGCATCTTTAAGGAGCAGAGCGCCTGGACAGGTTTCTTACTGTGTGTCTTTGTAGAGCAGAGCTCTTGGACAGGTTTCTCACTGTGTATCTTTGTAGAGCAGAGCGCCTGGACAGGTTTCTCACTGTGTATCTTTGTAGAGCAGAGCGCCTGGACAGGTTTCTCACTGTGTGTCTTTGTTGAGCAGAGCGCCTCGACAGGTTTCTCACTGTGTGAGTTTATAGAGCAGAGCGTCTGGACAGGTTTCTCACTGTGTATGTATCAGGAGCAGAGCGCCTGGACAGGTTTCTCACTGTGTATTTTTGAGGAGCGGAGCGCCTGGACAGGTTTCTCACTGTGTGTCTTTGTAGAGCAGAGCGCCTGGACAGGTTTCTCACTGTGTATCTATCAGGAGCAGAGCGCCTGGACAGGTTTCTCACTGTGTTTCTTTGAGGAGCAGAGCTCCTGGACAGGTTTCTCACTGTGTGTCTTTGTAGAGCAGAGCGCTTGGACAGGTTTCTCACTGTGTATCTTTGTAGAGCAGAGCGCCTGGACAGGTTTCTCACTGTGTATTTTTGAGGAGCCGGAGCCTGGACAGGTTTCTCACTGTGTGTCTTTGTAGAGCAGAGCGCCTGGACAGGTTTCTCACTGTGCATCTTTAAGGAGCAGAGCGCCTGGACAGGTTTCTTACTGTGTGTCTTTGTAGAGCAGAGCGCTTGGACAGGTTTGTCACTGTGTATCTTTGTAGAGCAGAGCGCCTGGACAGGTTTCTCACTGTGTATTTTTGAGGAGCGGAGCGCCTGGACAGGTTTCTCACTGTGTGTCTTTGTAGAGCAGAGCACCTGGACAGGTTTCTCACTGTGTATGTATCAGGAGCAGAGCGCCTGGACAGGTTTCTCACTGTGTATTTTTGAGGAGCGGAGTGCCTGGACAGGTTTCTCACTGTGTGTCTTTGTAGAGCAGAGCGCCTGGACAGGTTTCTCACTGTGTATCTATCAGGAGCAGAGCGCCTGGACAGGTTTCTCACTGTGTTTCTTTGAGGAGCAGAGCTCCTGGATAGGTTTCTCACTGTGTGACTTCGTAGAGTAGAGCGCCTGGACAGGTTTCTCACTGTGTATCTATGAGGAGCAGAGCGCCTGGATAGGTTTCTCACTGTGTGTCTGTGTTGTGTGAAATAGAAAGTCCTGTCTGCTCTGCTGGATGGAACTTGTCTTTTCTGGCACAGTAGACCGACAACAGACAGACAGACAGACAGCACATCTGGAGGCCTATTATTCAATCCTCACTCACTACTTTTGTTAAGGACACTGACGTACATTTCCAGCAGTTCTTATAGATGCATCTTCTGTTTCAGGAACTGCAGGACACTTGGCATCACAATGAGGGCTGTGGTATTAATTACTCCTATTCACCCCCTACTGTGGATATGCCGGTGCGTCTTGTGCACATTATTTATTCTCAAATAAAAACACCTGCAGTCTAATGGATAGTATAGGAATATTTTGTTTTACAGCAGGAGAAATAGTGATAATTATATTCCACTTAAAATAGAGCAAAACAGGTGGCTCCTGCTGTCTCCTGCTGCTTAGAAATGGTAAAACTGCAGCTTTATTCTACTGAATAGGTACTTCACAGGGCTGCCATTGGTAGAATGGGACCAACTATGTCCTTCTCCAATGGTCTTTTATGGCAATATTGACAGTGGCATAAATTGTTGAAAAACAAAACAAAACTAGAACCCTTACAAATCAGAGTTGATATATAAATCGTATTAAATCCTATTTTTGAGAGGAGAAAGGGTGCTAGTTTTATTTATTTTATTTTATAACATTACCATGAAGTTTTCCTAATTACACTCTGCAGTAGCTGTCTTGCATTGTCAGTGTTAAAAATGCTTGACCTCTTTATTACAGGAAAAAATCACAATAAAACAATATATCTTGGCATCTTGGTAATTAAGTGTAAAGTTGAAGTGACCTTTTATGGATTACACACTAAAAGCCCTGACTCCTCATCATTTGAAATTTCTCCCCAGTCCTGATGCTAAATGTAAGGCATATTTATACTGGGGTCTCAATAATACATGACTCCCTACATCCCCTCAGGGGAGAGATGTATAACCACTGGGAGATATTGGACTATGTTATACTCATTTTTTATACAATCCTATTCTCTGACCTGGGATATCAGTGTTTGGGATACTTCCCTTCATTCCATTGAAAGTACTGTATGTACCAGTCATGAGAGATCTCGACATAATCGATTCATAAAAATAAGGGCTCCCTCTTTCTGGTCACTTGGGGTCCTGTTTTAATCTTGTGCAGCAAATTGAGTTAAACAGAAGCAGGTTTCGAATACACAGCAACACCTAATATGAGAATGCTTTTTTAGCAGTCTGCTTCCGAAGATATTGATGACTGTAAAGTATAACCTTTATAAATGTATCTAACACAGTTTAGAAATCCCTTTCAAGATAATTTCATTTGTTAGATATGATGAAGATACAGACAAAAGTTTTGAAAAGTTACTCTCTTGGATATTTTAAATCTATATTTTATCACTGCAATGGAGAGCTTTCTGTAACAATATTGGAATGTTATGTGGATGCAAAATGCTTAAACAAAGATTTATTCAGAACAATGGGCCGATGCCAGGCAGGAGAGGTAGCGCTCTGTAGCAATGGATCTGTGAAAAGATTTGCTGTAAAGCCTTGCGTCACATTCCTCCAAAGGTGATTTTTGATGTCAGTGTCATGACAAGTGTTTCTATTGCAGATGATTCTGAGACAGGAGCCAAAAGGCCACGGACGACAATCACCGGCAAGCAGCTGGAGACGTTAAAGAGCGCGTACAAGAACTCCTCGACGCCTGCGCGCCACGTCCGGGAGCAGCTGTCCTCCGAGACAGGTCTGGACATGAGGGTGGTGCAGGTGAGCATCTTCCACTCCTCACACAGGCACTGCAGGCTGCTGCAACACAACATGAGAAGCAAACAACTTGACAGTGCCAAAGAGCCCTTGCTTAACAGTGCTAGTTTGGTTGTACCTTACCAGAAAAGGAGATTCTGAAGATTGCCTCTTAGTTTCTTCTACTTCATCTGTTTCTTTTTTCTTTTCATTTAAAGCTGGTCAGCACAAACTCTCGCTTCCAAGATCTTCCTCCAGTTTCTTTTTTTTCAAAACCTGGTAATTATGTTGTGTAAATCTCTCATACTACTACTACTACTACTACTACTACTAATAATAATAATAATAATAATAATAATAATAAACATTTTGTAATAATTTACACGTTAATAATTGAGCAAAACATAACAATTTGTACAGAATTTAAGATTTCTACTTTACTCAAAATGTACTTACAAAGATTTGAAAATATAACTCCTGAAGTGTAAACTCAGAGAGGAGACATTATCAAAGGAGAACAGATCATTAATAACAGTGGCAACTGGATGAAGGAGTTTCTTTGCTGTTTGTCTTTGTCTCCTTCCCTCTTCCCCATGCTCCAACACTAGTGTCTTCTCTTCACCTCTTTCTCCCTTGCTACCTTCCTCTCCCCATCTTTCAATTCCCCTCTCCCTCTCTTTCCATTCCAGAATGCAATGCCCTCGTGTTTTGGATTTGAATCAGTGCACTTTACTGTCTGATCTCCCTCTCCAGGTTTGGTTCCAGAACCGACGGGCGAAGGAGAAGCGTTTGAAGAAGAACACGGGCGGCACGCTGGGGCAGTTCTACAAGAACGTGAAGCGCAGCCGTGGAGCCAACAAGCACGAAATCGAGAGCTCAGCTGAGGAAGGGGGGCTCAGTGACAGTGAGCTCGGCTTCAGAGGTGAGCAAAGAATCAAGCAGACCACAACATGGCTACTTCAATTCGTTTTGTGTAGGGTTAACAGCTTCATAGTTTCATAAACCTTGATTAGCGCTTACCTAAACTTAAGGTAATCCAAGATTAGTGCCAATCAGAGTCTGTGAAAGGTTTAAGGTTGTGGATGAACTTCTTAAAGCATCACAAGATCCCGTTACAATATCACTCACGAATTGCTCTGATGAAAAAACTAGCCCACATGTTAGTAATGTTGAGTAAGTGTCTTCTAGTGTATGATGCTTTTGAAGTATTTTCAATGATACAGTACCTCTCATATTGAGTTAAGTCAAAATGTTTGTATTGTTGGCATAGCTTCATAAATTATCGTCTGAAGTTATGAATACAACTATAATAAAAGCTCATTAGAAAAACATCTTCATACAGCACATGAGAAAATTAGCTAAAAGTTTATATATATGCCTACAGCATTTGTGATTCAGTATAATCGTTTTTCTCCTACTCTCCCTTGATTTGGAGCTTGCTTTGTGCTGGGCTGGAGAACCCTAAGTGCCGGTAATGAACAGCCTTCCTCAATCCATTCAAATCATTTGAAAATATGATCTTTCAACTGCACCAGCTCTCTCTCTCTCTCTCTCTCTCTCTCTCTCTCTCTCTCTCGAGAGTGTGTGGAGTGAGTGGGCGGAGTTTCGAAGGTGTGTGAGAGAGCCGGTCGAGGTTGGGTTTTCTTTTCTATTCTTTACTGTTTTTTCCGTTTTCAAACAGTTTTACAAAGTTTACTTTTCATTTTAAAAGTGTAGTTAAGGGAGGTGTTTTTATTTGGGGTCGGCTTTTGTGGTCAAATGGCCGCTTGGGGCTACCCCCGAACCACGCTTTGAAAAAATTAACTAGAGACATGGAGTTAAAATTTCCCCGAGCAGTTCTGCCCCTTGGAGAGGTGTGTGTTGGCAGTCGGAGAGATAGTTGGATGTGAGAATGTCAAATCTGCTTCACGCATGAATGGAGCCATTGTCATTTTTCTAAAAACAACGGAGCTAGCACAGAAAGTAGTTGAGAGTGGGGTTGTGTTAAACGACACGTTCACGCCAGTGCTGCCGCTAGCGGCCCCGTCTCGGAAGAACACCATTTCGAATGTGCCGCCGTTTGTCCGAAATGAGATTCTGGAGAGGGAACTGGCGAGATACGGGCAGGTAATGTCTGGGATTAAGAGGATTCCTCTGGGGTGCAAAGCTCCACAACTGAAGCACATCGTCTCATTCCGAAGGCAAGTATACATGATTTTAAATAATAGTAACGATGACTTAAACATCTCTTTTAAAGTTTAAAATTGATAATCATGATTGCGTGTTTTTTATAACTTCGGAAGTGCTTCAGGTGTGGGAGCGAGGGGCACATTGTTAAAACTGTCCGAGCAGGAGGAGGAGGAGGAGGAGGGAGCGGGTGCAGCCGAGGCGGGGTGCAGCCGGGAGGGTGGTGAGACAGGGTCGGGGCCGCGCCAAGACCGAGAGCTGACTCGCCGCAGCCTCAGCCTCAGCCGAGGAGGGGAATAGCCCAGGCGGACACTGAGGTAGCGGGAGGCAGTGGCAGTAATAGATTGGGAAGGGATGCTAGCATCGCCAATGGGGAAGCAGAACTGATCTGGGGAAAAGACGCCCAAGGACAGCAAGTAGATGGTAGGATTAATAGCTAAAAAACGTAATACAGAGGCAGAGGAAGGAGGTATTGGAGGTGTTGGAACGGGGGTAAAGGAGAGAGAGGCTGAAGGGAAAGATGTAGAAGAAAGGAGACCCGCAACTAGATGGAGTGTTTTAGCTATTAGCAGCGTCACCGAGGAGTCTTCGGAGTCGGAGAGCGAGCGTGAGGGCGGCCTCACTGACTCGTCTCTGGCAGCGGAGTCCTCGGCTAGTCAAAGCAGATGGGGTCAGGTAGGAGGAGAAGACACAGCTTACACACACAACTTCCACCAAGGTCTGCCACAGGTCCCTGAAGAGGAGAGGAAGGGGCTGGAGAGAGCACTCTCTCTGCAGGAGCTCTCCACTGCCCTTAGTGGATTGAGCAACGGGAAAGCCCCTGGCATAGACGGCCTGCCCACAGAGTTCAACAAAACGTTCTGGAGTGAACTCGGGGAGGACCTCCTGGCAGTTTACAACAAAAGCCTGGCCAAAGGAGAGCTGCCACTTAGCTGCAGGAAGGCGGTGGTAACGCTGCTGCCAAAAAAGGGGGACCTGTGTGAGATAAAGAACTGTAGACCTGTCTCGCTGTTATGTGTGGACTACAAGTTGCTGTCGAAGACCCTGGCCAGTCGGCTGAGGGATGTCCTGGGCTCAGTGATACACTCAGACCAGACCTACTGTGTGCCCGGCAGGTCAATCTTTGACAACATATTTTTGATTTGGGACATTTTGGAAGTCTCCAAGATATTTGGCTTAAACACTGGTCTGATTTCACTGGATCAGGAAAAGGCTTTTGACCGGGTTGAGCACCAGTATTTGTGGAGGACCATGCAGGCCTTTGGGTTCGGCCCTGTCTTCATGGCCATGACTCAGGTGCTCTATCGTGACATTCACAGTGTACTGAAGATAAACGGTGGGCTAAGTGCTCCTTTCAGAGTACAGAGGGGGGTTAGACAGGGCTGCGCACTGTCAGGCATGTTGTACTCTCTGGCCATCGAACCCCTGCTCCAAGAACTGCGTTGAGGGATCGGTGGTCTATACCGCACTGCCCCGGCCCCCCTGTCACAGTGTCAGCGTACGCTGACGACCTTGTGGTGATAGTCAAGGGGGAGCAGGACATCAAGACACTGCACAGCACACTTGTAGACTTTGAGACATTGTCCTCAGCCAAGGTGAACTGGAATAAAAGCTGTGCACTGCTGCTGGGGCAGTGGGGGGTCTGTGGGCCCCCAGCACTGCCAGGAGGGCTTCAATGGAGCAGGGGAGGATTCAAGTACTTGGGGGTGCACCTGGGGAACGACACCAGCGAGATAAAAAACTGGGAGGGGGTGCTGGAGGGAGTGAAGGCGCGACTGGGCAGGTGGCGCTGGCTGCTCCCGCAGCTCTCCTACAGAGGCAGAGCTCTGATTATTAACAACCTGGTGGCATCCACACTGTGGCACCGGCTGGTGTGTTTGGAACCACCGCAGGGGCTGCTGGAAGAGGTGCAGAAGGTGATGCTGGATTTCTTCTGGGACAGGTTGCACTGGCTGAGGAAAGGAGTGTTGTATCTGCCAAGGGAGAAAGGAGGTCAGGGTGTGATGGATGTGAGCAGCCGGGTCTCGGCTTTCCTGACTGCAGTCAGTCCGGCGGCTGCTATATGGATCTGACTCACTGTCCTGGAGACTGCTGGCCTGCGCCCTGCTGAGGAGAGCAGGAGCGCTACAGCTGGATAAGCACCTGTTCCTAGTGGATTCTAGCCGGGTGGACCTGTCATCGCTCCCCACTTTCTACAGGAGCATGCTGAGGGCCTGGCGCCTGTTGAGGGTTGAGAGAGGGGAGGAGGCCCTCACTTTGCATTGGCTTCTGGAAGAGCCAATTGTAAACAACCCGCTCCTTGCTCCTCCAAGCACCGACGCCCCCGCATTGAACCACCAACTAATCAGAGCTCGCCTCACGAAGCTGCGCCACCTGCTGGACCTGCAGCAGGGCTGCTGGCTGAGCGCAGAGAGGCTGAGTGCTGAGCTGGGAGTGCACTCAGTACGAAGAGTGGAGAGGTTTTTGAGCCAGCTCAGATCCGCTTTGTCCCCGGAGGGACGGCTGCTCCTGAAAGAGTTGTTCCAGGGACACCCTCTCCCTGACATCCCACCCCCGTTCCCAGGCCTGCGAGTGTCTCCTGCTTTCAGGGAAGAAGCGGGGCCTCCAGGGCCACTACTGGAAGCAGAGGGATTGAGTGGGAGGCTTGTCTCAAGCATGGAGGGCAAAGCCCTGTACAGAGTTTGCGTGCTTGTTAAACATCAGACCCAGCTAACCACACTCCCTGACACACCCTGGAGAGCCAGGCTAGAAGAGGAGGAGAGTACAGTGCCAGCCTGGAGCAGCTTGTATAACCCCCTCAATAAGAGAGCTGGGGATCTGCAGTGGAGGGTTTTACACATGATTGTTGCTGTCAATGCTTTTATCAGCATTATTAACCCGGCATGTCTGATTCCTGTCCATCCTGTGTTTCATTGTTTAGTGCATGCTCCCGATTAGCACCCATTTTTAGTCTTTTAGCTCAGTTTTTTACTGCCTTCAATTTAAATTTTAACATCACAGTTTTTATTTTTGGAAATGGTTATAGGAAGAAAACAAAAAGAATTGATCAAATTGTGAATTTCCTGGTGGGGCAGGCTAAGCTGGCTATTTATAAGAGTAGGAAGAACAGAGTGGAGAGGGAGGGGAGTGAGGATGTGCTGAGCATGTTTAAGATACTGGTGAAATGTAGACTGAAAGTAGATTATAAGTTTTATAAAGTGTTGCAAGATCTTGGAAAATTTGAGGATTTGTGGTGTAAATGAGGTGCTGTGTGAATTAGATGGAGTAAACTTACAAATTAATTTTTAACATAACGGATGGAAAAGAGGATCTGTGTTTTCTTTTTTGTATGGTGGTGAGGGGAAAATAATTGTGGTTGGTTTTTGTCATTGGGAAAAAAAATGTAAATGTATTGTATTAATAATTGATTGAAAATAAAGGAAATTGAAAAGTCATAAGTCTCTCCTTTCTCTCTCTCTCTCTCTCTCTCTCTCTCTCTCTCTCTCTCTGTATATATATATATATATATATATATATATATATATATATATATATATATATATATATATATATATATATATATATTATAACAGACCGTCAGTGAGGAGCACACGAAGAAGGTATCAGAAACGTGGGGATTCTGATATCTTTCCCCTGAGCTCAAAACTAGAAAGACGGGTGTAACGGTGGCACAGCGATATTGTGGATAAAGAAACTTCAACTCCCATGATCCCGGTGGCCAGTAGTCAGGTGACATGTCCGCGGGAATCCAGTGGGTTTTAAAAGGCAGGTCAGCAATTAGAGTAGAGAATGAAATTGTGAAAGGTACTCTGTGTATAGCAGCAACTCTGAACTACCGAGCGGTGTTGTCGGTTTGTTTCGCTAGCTGAGTACAGATTGTACAACAATTATTTTAGTGGTGTGTATTATGGAACAGAGTCAAGAGCAGCCGTGCTTCGTTGTGCAAAGAGATTAAACAAAGAGATTAAAAGGGCGACAGTGTTGGTGACCAGAACAGACTACTTTATTCCAGAACCGAAGGTACGTGTGTGGAGGGACTGCAAAATAATAAGCGAGTAGGGCTTGTATTTTGGTCTTGCCGGAGGAAGCTGCAACGTGTCTGCATTCTGCAATGAAGCGTGGTGCACTCGCCAAAACAGTGAGTAACCCAGACCGCATACTGGCGGTATCCTATGGAGCGCCATTTGTGCCAAAACTATCGGGCCATTAGTTTGTCAATTTGTTTGTCAATTCGTTTGTCAATTCGTGAATTTGTCAATTTGTTTGTCAATTTGTGAATTGGTCAATCTGTCCAGCAATTAGTCCATAAATGTCAATTCATACAGTAATTCATAAACGTATTTGTTAATTCATCTAATAATTTATTCATTCATTTGTAAATTCATTAATACGAAAGGCTGTACGGACCTGTAAATTTCCAATCAACCAGACAAACTTCCAACTGTCAATCTCGCACTGTGCGAAAAAATGCAACCTTTCTAGCCAATGGGAGCACACACTAATATTTTAATCAACGAAAATCCAGCTTCACTCAAAACTGCTTCAGCCAATAATATTTAGAAGGGCATTTCAGAAGATATTCTATTTAACAAGATACTCGCCTATGCTGATTTTCAATGGAGACTTCCGTCTCACTGTGCGCAGAGCATTGTGGTATATAGAGAGTTAATGCAGTACGAAATGTTGCTGGTTTTCACCATGTTAAAAAAAAATGCCGGTAGTTTGCTTACTGTACTATATTGCTGAGTCTTGATAATATTTTATGTTATGTATTTCTAAACTGACCGGTGTTACCAGACTGTTAAATGATTTAATCAATACGTTTCTTTAGAGTGATGTTTCTGCGCATGCGCCAACGAACGGGACAGTGCTCAGAAAATAGCATTTTTCATAATAACTACGTATTGTCATAATTTGCTAATGTTGCCGTTTTCTTCAAAAGGCCTTGGGCAAATGTGAAATCTACTTCAAAAGATGTATGCACTTTTTTTTTTAACATGGCAAACCAGCAACATTTCGTATGCCTGCATTGACTCTCCATAGAATTGTTTTGCCTAACTCTCTATAAACCACAATGCTTTGATAGGGGGCTCACAAAGACCGTTATTGTCGTATGATTTGAATGGAATGAGGAAAAATGAACTCCATATTTGAGCAACAGAACCTAGAATGTCTCGGAATGATTGCAAAGAACACAAAATAATAAAGGTAATGTAAACAACTGTTAAAGAGATTTGAAGAGACTTGTTCTGCAGTGTGTAAAGTAACTGTGTGTTTGTGTTTTCTGAACAGAAGAGCAGATTCTGTCGGACCGGGGGCACTAGAATGGTGTGTTTTGCGGGGTGAGGGAGGTGGGCAGTGGGACCCTGTTGAATGGTAGTTTCCCAATAGACAGCACAGGACTCCCCTACCACGAACTGCAGGCTGGCAGCCACTACGGCATCCCCCAGTCTCCCTCCTCCATTGCACACCCCCCCCTGCTCAACAGCCTGGGCTTCTCCATGGACAGTCTCCTCGCCCAGGGGGGCAGGGGGTGAGCCAGGCACTGAGGGCCATGGCAGGGCGTCCCACCTCTGACCTGTCCACAGGAAGCAGTACGGACTACCCAGACTTTCCAAGCAGCCCGGTCTCCTGGCTCGATGAGATAGACCACTCACAGTTCTAGACACTCCCTCCTCCCTCCCGCGCTAAACACAAAGACCTTTTAAGAACATAAGAACGTAAGAAAGTTTACAAACGAGAGGAGGCCATTCAGCCCATCTTGCTCTTTTGGTTGTTTGTAGCTTATTGATCCCAGAATCTCATCAAGCAGCTTCTTGAAGGATCCCAGGGTGTCAGCTTCAACAACATTACTAGGGAGTTGGTTCCAGACCCTCACAATTCTCTGTGTAAAAAAGTGCCTCCTATTTTCTATTCTGAATGCCTCTTTATCTAATCTCCATTTGTGACCCCTGGTCCTTGTTTCTTTTTTCAGGTCAAAGAAGTCCCCTGGGTCGACATTGTCTATACCTTTTAAGATTTTGAATGTTTGAATCAGATCGCCGTGTAGTCTTCTTTGTTCAAGACTGAATAGATTTAATTCTTTTAACCTATCTGCATACGACATGCATTTTAAACCCGGGATAATTCTGGTTGCTCTTCTTTGCACTCTTTCTAGAGCAGCAATATCCTTTTTGTAACGAGGTGACCAGAACTGAACACAATATTCTAGGTGAGCTCTTACTAATGCATTGTAAAGTTAACATTACTTCCCTTGATTTAAATTCAACACTTCTCACAATATATCCGAGCATCTTATTGGCCTTTTTTATAGCTTCCCCACATTGTCTAGATGAAGACATTTCTGAGTCAACATAAACTCCTAGGTCTTTTTCATAGTTCCCTTCTTCAATTTCAGTATCTCCTATATGATATTTATAATGCACATTTTTATTGCCTGCATGCAATACTTTACACTTTTCTCTATTAAATTTCACTTGCCATGTGTCTGCCATGTGAATGCTGTCTAGATAATTTTGAATGACCTTTGCTGCTGCAACAGTGTTTGCCACTCCTCCTATTTTTGTGTCGTCTGCAATTTAACAAGTTTGCTTACTATACCAGAATCTAAATCATTAATGTAGATTAGGAATAGCAGAGGACCTAATGCTGATCCCTGTGGTACACCACTGTTCTTTCATTTCTTTGAGTACTATTGGGAGGATCTCATCCGGGCCAGGGGATATGTTTATTTTAAGAGCTCCTAGTCCCTGTAACAGTTCTGCCTCTGTTATGCTAAAGTTATTTAAAACTGGATAGGAACAGGTCGACATGTGGGGCATATTGTCTGTGTCCTCCTCTGGAAAAACCTGTGAAAAGTAATCATTTAATATATTTGCTTTTTTTTTTTTCTTCGTCTATGATTTTGCCATTTGTGTCTTAGACATTTAACCACCTCTTTGAATGTTCTCTTGCTGATACCCGTACTGCACAGTCAGAAAGGACCCTGATGATTGAACCTGTCTGACTGTGCAGCACGGGGGATCATCAGGGTCCTGTCTGACCTGTGCCGAACAGGGATCTTCAGGGTCCTGTCTGAGTGAACCTATCTGACTGTGCAGTATGGGCACTCAGACAGGACCCTGAAGAGCCCTGTTCGGCACAGGTCAGACAGGACCCTGAAGATCCCCCGTGCTGCACAGTCAAAGAGGACCCTAATGATTGTCTAAGCTGCACATTGACAGGTTCACTCAGACAAAACCCTGAGGATCCCCGTGATGCAGTCAGACAGGACCCTGAATTTCCCCCGTGCAGCACAGTCAGACAGGTTCACTTAGACAGAACTCTGAGGATACCCGTGCTGCACAGTCAGACAGGACCCAGAGGATCCCCATGCTGCACACGCAGACAGGACCCTGATGATCCCCTATGCTGTACACTCAGACAGGACCCTGATAATGCCTTGTGCAGACAGGACCCTGAGGAAATTCATGCTGCATAGTCAGAAAGGACCCTGAGGATCCCCCGTGCAGCACAGTCAGACAGGTTCACTCAGACAGGACTAAGGATGCCCCGTGCTGCACAGTCAGACAGGTTCACTTAGACAGGACCCTGAGGATCCCTGTGCAGCACAGTCAGACAGGACCCTGAGGATCCCTGTGCAGCACAGTCAGACAGGACCCTGAGGATCCCTGTGCAGCACAGTCAGACAGGACCCTGAGGATCCCTGTGCAGCACAGTCAGACAGGACCCTGAGGATCCCTGTGCAGCACAGTCAGACAGGACCCTGAGGATCCCTGTGCAGCAGTCAGACAGGACCCTGAGGATCCCTGTGCAGCACAGTCAAAGAGGACCCTGATGATTGCCAGTGCTGCACAGGTCAGACAGGTTCACTCAGACAGGACCCTGAGTTTCCCCCGTGCAGCACAGTCAGACAGGTTCACTCAGACAGGAGTCTGTGAGGATACCTGTACTGCACACTCGGACAGGACCTGATGATCCCCCATGCAGCAGTCAGAGAGGTTCACTCAGAAAGGACCCTGAGGATTCCTGTGCTGCACAGGTAGACAGGACCCATGGATCCCCCGTGCTGCACAGTCAAATAGGACCCTGAAGATCCCCTGTGCTACACAGTCAGACAGTTTCACTCAAATAGGACCCGGTGAAAGTAGACTTCCACCTGGGGTGCTAGTCTCCCCTGCACTTCTAACTATGGAAAGGGGGCTAATGTATGTCCCAGTAGTGAATGTGGAGACTTCTGTGGCTTATTTGAGACCCAGAGTTGCTCTTGGTGTACTTTACCAAGCTGAAGCACTGGAGCTATCTGAGGCTGTAATTGGTTTTAAGGAGAAGGCAACGCCTCAGGGACGTATAGCCCACATTCAGTCACAAGGAGTGAATGTGACATCAAGATCGTTCCCAGAGTTAGAGGCCATAGAGTTGTTAGGACTCTACCCCCAAGAGCAACATTTGGTTAGAGATTTGTTAGTCAAATACCAAGACGTGTTTGCTAGAGATGAAGGAGATTTAGGTTGTACATAAACATAGAGCACCATATTCCTTTATCTGATGACATACCTGTTCGGCAGCGTTATAGACGCATTCCCCCAACCCAGTATGAGGCAGTCAAGAACCACATTAGACAGTTGCTGGGTTCCCAGGTTATAAGGGAGAGCTGTAGTCCCTACTCCTCCCCTATTGTGTTGGTCCAAAAGAAAGATGGCACGCTGAGGATGTGTGTTGATTATCGCCAGCTAAATTCCAAGACCCACAGAGATGCTTACCCCTGCCCAGGACAGAGGAGTCCTTGGATGCTCTTACTGGTGCTAAATGGTTTTCTACCCTGGACCTTGCTAGTGGTTATAACCAAGTTCCTGTAGCGGAGTCTGACTGTCCTAAAACTGCTTTCTGTACTCCATTTGGGCTCTTTGAGTTTAACCGAATGCTGTTTGGGCTCTGTAATGCCCCAGGAACTTTCCAAATGCTTATGGAACGCATTTTTGGTGACCAAAGTTTCCAGTCCCTCTTGCTATATCTAGATGATATTGTAATCTTTTCCTCTTTAGTTGAACAACATCTGCAGAGGTTGGAGTTGGTGCTGCAACGGTTACAACAAAAGTTAAAAGTGAAACTTAACAAATGCTGTTTCTTTTGCCAGGAAGTGAAATATCTAGGGCATGTTGTTTCAGCACAAGGAGTGGCTACAGATCCAGGGAAGATTGCTGCGGTGGCTGATTGGAGACAACCTCAGAATGTACAGGAGCTACGGTCTTTTCTTGGTTTCTCCAGCTATTATCGACGTTTTGTTGAAGGCTTTGCTTTGACTGGCTGCACCTTTGCACCACCTAGTGGCTGAATTGACTCATGACCAGAAAGGGAAGAGGGGACCGAAGCAACCTTTTGGTGAACGTTGGACGGAGGTATGTGAACAAGCATTTCAATCTCCCTGAGCAAAGCTAATTACAGCACCAGTTTTGGCTTATGCTGATTTCAAGAAGCCCTTTATTCTGGAGATCGACGTAAGTCATAGTGGGCTGGGTGCGGTGCTTTCTCAAGAGCATGAAGGTAAAACAAGGCCCATTGCTTTTGCTAGTAGGGGCTTGAGGCAGACTGAAAGTAATATGGACAACTATAGCTCCATTAAATTAGAATTTGTAGCGCTTAAGTGGGCAGTCTCAGAGAAATTCAGAGAATATTTGTTGGGCAATCATGCACTATGTATACGGACAATAATGCTCTTAGTCATTTACAGACCTTAAAACTGGGGGCATTGGAGCAGAGAAGGGCAGCACAGCTTGCTGTTTTCAACCTTGAGATAAAGTATCGGCCAGGACGAGTGAAAGGGAAATGCCGATGCTTTGTCAAGACAATATGTTGAACATGCACCTTGCTTTGTGGAGGATGTTGTTCCTATGACGGGTGTCCCTATGGAACTGCAGCAGCACATTCAAGGGGATCAGACCAGGGATGCTGGGCAGGGGGTAGCAGCGCAGGAGGCCATCGTAGCACTCCCAGTGCATCCGAGGAGCAGTCTTGTTTTGTTGCAGGCCTCCGATCCAGTTATAGGACCCTTCTTGAATTTCTGGAAGCAAAAGAAGCGCCCAGATCATGATGAGAGAGAAAAATTGTCAGGGGAGGTACTGGAGTTATTCTGTCAGTGGGATAGGATCTTGGAAGAAGATGGCGTACTCTATCGTCGCATATATATGCCTGATGGAGGAAAGGAGCTTCATCAGCTTCTTTTGCCTGCAGCACTCCATCAAGAAGTACTCACAAGCCTCCATGATGACCATGGCCACCAGGGGGCAGAACGCACCAGCAGCTTGGTGCATCGCCGATGCTATTGGCCGGGTATGACCCAGACAGTAGAGCGGTGGTGTAAAAACTGTGAGCGGTGTACTCTTTCAAAAGCCCTACAGCCAAAAGTACATAGCTTTATGGGCCATCTGGTGGCAGCCAGACCACTGGACATTCTAGCTATAGACTTTACTGTCTTGGAGCCTTCCAGAGAATGTTTTAAATCATGACTGATGTATTTTCTAAATACACACAGGCGGTGCCTACACGGGACCAATGTGCTGGTACTGTTGCTAAAGTGCTTGTTAATGAATGGTTCTATTGTTTTGGGTCCCACAACACATCCACTCCGACCAAGGCAGGTGTTTCGAGGGAGAACTTATCCGGCAGCTGCGTCAACTGTACGGCATTCATAAGACTAGGACCACCCCATATCGGCCACAAGGGAACGGTCAATGCGAACACTTCAACCGGACCTTGCATGACCTTCTGCACATCCTCCCCTCTGAGAAGAAATGATGCTGGACAGAGTGTTTACCACAGGTGCTTTTTGCCTATAATACCACACATCATCAGTCTACTGGTCAGTCACCCTATGTTTTAACGTTTGGCAGAGAACCTCAGTTACCTGTGGACTTCTTGCTGGGAAGAGGTGACCAGAGGCTGGCAGGGGGCAGAGTTTCAGATTGGATGGCAGAACACCAGGAGAATCTGAAGACTGTGTACCAAAGCGCTAAACACCGTATGGAAACAGCAGCTGAACAGAGGGAGAGCGTTCATAACAGCAAGGTGAGGGACAGTGCTTTACAAGAAGGACAGCTTGTCTATCAGAAAGGTCATTGGAGAAGAGGGCGCCATAAAATTCAGGACATCTGGAACCCCACCCTTTATCAAGTTGTACGATGTCCAACTGACCAGGGACCCGTGTACTCCATTGCTCCAGTAGATGTCGCTGGCCCAGTGAAGCAAGTTCATCGGACTAAGTTGCATCCAGCACATTGCTCACCACCTGTGGGAGATGAGCATGAGATCCTAGACCCAGGTATCCCATTTGATTATTTTAACTCTGAGGATTGTGATTCTGATGAAGGTTCCCTTATTTTAGAGGTACAAAGGATGCCACCTGACCCACAAGTTGAGCCAGTAGAGATGTTGATGATGCCTGTTCCTGAGGTGGAGGAATTCCCTGTGTTAATGAGCCAATCATGGAGGGGAATGCCATTCAACAATTGGCACCTAACCCACATCGCCTCCCACAAGCTGCCGGGTCTCAGGGTCAGCATGTGGGGGCGGAAATAAAAGTTCAGGTTGTAGATCGTCCTGAGTCCGGGTTACCCAGCAACTGTATTACTATCCCTTATATTTGTTTTCGCCCTTGGCAATAGGTTACTTTGAGAATCGATGGGGCATCGATTTATTTAGCTGGGGTGGAATGTAGCGGGTGGGACACTAGGACCATGCAGAATGCGATTGTTGGGAATCCCTATAAAGCTCGCGTTCTGCCTGAATTAGGAATGGTGAATGCTGGGTCTGTTCTGTCTTCCGAGGTCATTCCCAAATCAAATTAATACCAGGTAAGCCGGTTGCACCGCAGCGCTTATTTTGGTTTGCTTTTAGAAACACATTTCCTTGTTTTAAACGCTGTTGTATTCGGTACTTTGTAGGGTGAGCTGTGCGAGACGTTTTCCATTAGCAGCACAACATATTTACAGCCACCCGAGGTATGTGTCGTTTATTTTTAAAAAACTCGTTTTGTTGTTTTTAATTATTTTATTAATATACTATAGGTAGTTGGTAGGGCAAACTGCAGGGAGTTGTCTCAAACATTACGCAGCAGCTTGACCGAGGTAATGTTTTATATTTTTCTTGTGTAGTGGTTTGTGTCATAGCGTTATTTTGTTTTCGTGCTTTGTTTCTTTGCTTTGTAGGATGTGAGTGCCGATTATTGTTTATTTTGTGAAATTACCAATCCTCTCTTTTTCTTTATGTACTGTATGTATTGCTGTGTTTTAGGTTTACTGACCCTGGTGTTTCTTCTTTTTAGTTTCAATCTTATTTGTTAAACTACAGGAATTAGATACTACTTTATCTCAATTTCAATTCCTTCTGATATAGCTACCTTTTAAAAATGTGCAGTATCTATATTTGTTTGTATTATATTTTGTACAATTTAAATAAAACCGCTCTGTAAAGGCAATTTTAAACTGCACTTGTGACTTCCAACTTTCATTTAACCCTCAGAGTACTACAGGGCCGATCAGCCCACGGAGGTGTGCTGCGTGAGGACTAAAGGGCCGATTATCGGACATAGATCTGCCCTCCCATTTGCTCTCTGTTATTTTTTTTATTGGTCAATTTTACCTAGCAACAAACTGTGCCGAGCAATAGCAGAGGGCTTTGGTGTTAATATTAGCCAATTAAAATGGTTGTAAAGCGAACACCTTTTTTATTGGTTAAAAAGAAAACCCTGTCTCCTAGGCTAGCTGAGAGTTGAGAAATGGCGGATTTAGAGAGTGAGTTTTTAAGCGATTCGGACGGAGAATGTTTTGAAGGTTTTACGGCTTCTGAGGCTGATAAAACGTATAATTGGTTGGGACTGTATAGCTATGAGGATAGTGATGACAGCGATTTAAAAAGAGGAGGAGTATGGAGAACAGGAGGATGAAGAGGGGGATGAAGAGGAGGAGGATGTGGCGGGAGGTGACAACAGTACAGACGAAGACGTGCCTTTAATTCGGAACAAAAACTTCAGAGTCCCAATTTGGACCCAAGTAACAGAATTGCCAGAACAGAAAATAACATCAAACATAAAGTA
Organism: Acipenser oxyrinchus oxyrinchus; assembly: GCA_030684275.1. Lineage (NCBI taxonomy): Eukaryota > Metazoa > Chordata > Actinopteri > Acipenseriformes > Acipenseridae > Acipenser > Acipenser oxyrinchus. The sequence continues at coordinate 14,305,215 of CM060260.1, forward strand.
CACAGAGGTTAGTGGTCCGAGATTTTTTCCACACAGCGCAACCCGGCCTGCTGAATTCTTTGAGCTGTTGTTTTCAACGGAGCTCCAAGAACGAGTCCAATATATACGCATTAGAAATGAACAACAAATACAGGGAAAGAAATGCTAAATCTAAAACGTATGAGAGGCTATTTTCATGGTGGTCGGTGTCTGGCGGTATGACACAAAATAGATTACGTGCTGTTTTAGGATTGTGGCTGAATATGGGGTTAGTGTGGAAGCCTGACATGAAAGAATACTGGAACACGAAAGATGCACTACAAGCAACACCAGGATTCGCGCCAATAATGTCCCGCGACAAGTTTCTTTTTTGTCTTGCAAACCTGCACTTGAACAACAACAAAAACCAAAAGAAAAAAGACGAACCTGGTTACGACAGTTTATTCAAAGTGCGACCAGTACTTACTAAAGTGGAGTCTCTTCTTACGAAGTACTACATTTTAAATGAATTCATTGCAATCGATGAAAGCCTGGTTGGATTGAAAAACCGAACGTCACTTATGCAGTATCTTCCAAACAAAAAACATCACCGATTTGGAATAAAGCTGTGGGTGCTTGCTGACAGTACAAACGGGTACGTATACAAATTAAAAGTGTACACAGGTGCTTCAAACGACACAGAGAAGAGTGAATTTGGCCAGCCCTATGATGTTGTTATGTCTCTCATGGATGGTCTGTTGGATAAGGGACATACTTTGATTACTGACAATTTTTACACATCCGTACCACTCGCTTCAGTTTTCACTTATCAGCACGAAACCCAGCTTGTTGGTACACTGCGTGGCAACAGAAAATACTTACCTTCGGTTCCAAAATGCAAAGTTGGTGAACAGGTGGTTTACAGTTCAGGGAGATTGCTGTATACTGCTTTCAGACAAAAGAAAAGCCAGAGAAAGCCAGTTCTCTTGCTCAGCACAAGGAACACAGCCACTGAAGTAAAAGTGAGACATGCAGGTAAAGATGTTACAGTACCGGAGTGTGTTGAAATGTACAATCGAAAAATGGGAGGTGTAGATTTGGCAGACCAGAAGATTTATTCTTATGAGAATGAAAGGCTATCATACAAGTGGTACATGAAAATATTTTTCAATGTGATCAACAGGTTGGTGCTGAATAGTTACATCCTTTATCAAGGCACAATTCAACAACGGAAACAAATGGAAAGTGCTGTACACTTGCCCCCACTCAGCAGAAGGAATTTTTTAGCCTCACTTGTTGATGACTTCTGCAAAGGTGTGTGTGACAATGGGAAAGTTGCTTCAATCCCACAACCAGTGTGTTCTGGATGTAAGATAGAAAAGATGGGAATAACCACAACGTCTTCTGGCAAGAAACGTCAGTTGGAGAAAGATTGCACAGTTTGCAGTGATCGCAAAGGAAAGCGAAGAAGAACAACATACAAATGTGCTACCTGTGACAAGGGTGTGTGTCGTGAATGCTTTCACACACATACACAAAAGTGAACTTCCATCCTCAGACTGTAGAAAAAAATAAATAATAATAAAAAAAAAAAAATAATAATTATTAGTATTTTTGCATATGCTTTTATATTTAATTAACACTTATTTGTGTTGGTATACATGTTGAACAATCTTTATATAAAAGAAAAGGCTTTCGAGGGCAAGTACGTTTACTGTGCTGTGCGGTTCCGATCTGTTTGTACAGATAGATGCGTTGCTTGCAAAATTGAATATATCTTTTGATTCGTTGTTTGTAAACATCTGTGGTTTTTTACATTTTAAAAATAACATTCCTGGGGATTTATATGTTGTATTTTGAAAGTGTTTATGTGCATGGTTGGTTTTGAAAAGAACTGATGTTTTGATGATAAAAATACAGTTTGTATAACAAAGGTGTCTTTGCCAATGCATATTTCTATATTCAGTCCAAAAATATATCAATAACAGAAAGAACAAAAAACTTCAATGTCTTACGTTTCTTGTGAGATATAGGTTTCATATAATAGATACATTTTTGGGTGTAAAATTAAGTAATTTGCTATGCTATCCCAAGCGCTGTTATTTGCGTGTGACAGCTGTAGTCCTGTGGCGTAGAGCACTCGCTGTGACGTAGTACTCTGAGGGTTAATTGAAGGGACTTGTGTGAGGGAACCCATATCTTGGTCACGACTTAGAGGTCCCCTACCTCACTATAAACAAGGGGTGGCGTAGTCACTGATTACAAATTCAACGATTGTATATAAGTTTTCACATTCTGACATTCTGACAGGAACCTGATGGTCCCCCGTGCTGCACAGTTAGACAAGACGCAGATGATCCCCAGTTCTACACAGTCAGTCATACAGGACCTGGAGGTTACCCCATGCTACACAGTCAGACACTACTCTGAGGATCCCCTGTGCTGTACAGTCAGACAGAACTCTGAGGATCCCCCGTGCTGCAGTTATACGGGTTCACTCAGACAGGTCTCTGGGGATACCCATGCTGCACACTCGGGCAAGACCCTGATAATGCCCTGTGCTGCACAGTTAGACAGGACCCTGAGGATCTTCGTGCTGCACAGTCAGACAACATCCTGAGAATCTTTGTGCTGCACAATCAGACAGGACCCTGAGCTCCTTTTGGGATGAGATATTCCCAATAGTACTCAAAGAAATGAAAGAAGTTATTTACAAACCGCAAACCAAGATCATGCAACAGTCTCTTGACACAGGGGTTGTACTGACAGACTCTAAAATTGCAAACGTAATACCGATCCACAAAAAGGGAGACAAAACCGAACCAGGTAACTACAGACCAATAAGCCTGACTTCTATTATATGTACACTTATGGAAACTATAATAAGATCTAAAATGGAAAATTACCTATATGGTAACAATATCCTGGGAGACAGTCAGCATGGTTTTAGGAAAGGGAGATCGTGTCTAACTAACCTGTTTGACTTTTTTGAGGCTGCAACATTGACAATGGATAATTGCAAAGCATACGACATGGTTTATTTAGATTTCCAGAAAGCTTTTGACAAAGTCCTGCATTAAAGATTAATTCTCAAACTGAACGTAGTAGGGATTCAAGGAAATGCATGCACATGGATTAGGGAGTGGTTAACATGTAGAAAACAGAAAGTACTGATTAGAGGAGAAACCTCAAAATGGAGCGAGGTAACCAGTGGTGTACCACAGGGATCAGTATTAGGACCTCTGCTATTCCCAATCTACATTAATAATTTATATTCTGGTATAGTAAGCAAACTTGTTAAATTTGCAGACGACACAAAAATAGAAGGAGTGGCAAACACTGTTGCAGCAGCAAAGGTCATTCAAAATGATCTAGACAGCATTCAGAACTGGGCAGTCACATGGCAAGTGAAATTTAATAGAGAAACGTGTAAAGTATTGCATGCAGGCAATACAAATGTGCATTATAAATATCATATAGGAGATACTGAAATTGAAGAAGGGAACTATGAAAAAGTCCTAGGAGTTTATGTTGACTCAGAAATGTCTTCATCTAGACAATGTGGGGAAGGCCAACAAGATGCTTGGAGATATTGTGAAAAGTGTTGAATTTAAATCAATGGAAGTAATGTTAAAACTTTACAATGCATTAGTAAGACCTCCTCTAGAATATTGTTTTCAGTTCTGGTCACCTCGTTACAAAAAGGATATTGCTGCTCTAGAAAGAGTGCAAAGAAGAGCAAGCAGAATTATCCCGGGTTTAAAAGGCATGTCGTGTGCAGACAGGCTAAAAGAATTTAATCTATTCAGTTTTGAACAAAGAAGACTACCCGGCGATCTGATTCAAACATTCAAAATCCTAAAAGGTATAGACAATGTCGACCCAGGGGACTTTTTTGACCTGAAAAAAGAAACAAGGACCAGGGGTCACAAATGGAGATTAGATAAAGGGGCATTCAGAACAGAAAATAGGAGGCACTTTTTTACACAGAGAATTGTGAGGGTCTGGAACCAACTCCCCAGTTGTTGAAGCCGACACCCTGGGATCCTTCAAGAAGCTGCTTGATGAGATTCTGGGATCAATAAGCTACTAACAACCAAACGAGCAAGATGGGCTGAATGGCCTCCTCTCGTTTGTAAACTTTCTTATGTTGTTATGTTCTTATGTTCTAAACAGTTGCAATGACTACATTGTATAACTACAGCTCCTTTTTTAAATGTACAAACAGCTGATCCAACAACAACAACAACAACAACAACAAAATGTGAGTTGATTGACAGCAAATCCAACCACTAATTTTTATGGTATCATACTGCACTGACATTTGCTAGCCTATCAGGCTTTGTTGAGCTGACGGACGCACAGTAGCTTAAACAAATACTCAGAATGAAAACTAATTGGTAAGCGAACTCAGGAATTGAAACAGGAATTAAAACTGTTTTCATTCTGATTATTTCTTTTGTTATTCAATTAATAATAGGTTTTACATTTACCACTCCATCTCCAAGACCTGGATGGACTTGGTTATTGTCCCTTGATACACCGTGAATTATAATCTTATTAGTAGGCTGGCCGCTGGAAAGATCAGCTGGCAGTAAGATATGTCGGGAGGCGAGTGCCTTCTACGTAAATACATAGGCTACTCATTACATAGTAGATGTCCTCTACCCCGTCTATGTGTGTAGTGGCTACATAGCCTATACAGTAATTATAGCCTAAACGTTACATTTATCTGTGTATGGGTTTGAGCGAGTGCAGCTTGCTTATGTAAAATCAGCGATGCCCATTTATTTATTTATTTATTTATTTATTTATTTATATTTATATAGCGCCTTTGACCAAGGCGCTTTACAATTATTAGACTAAGCAGTACAATCAAGAGAAATGGCGGAAGGTAAAAGGTATGTTTATTGGGCAAGGGTGAGGAAATAAAGAGTGGTGCTACTGTGAGAACAGAGGCTAGGGTAGGGTTGGGCAAACAAGCAGGATCCTGACCGGGGGTTAGGGGCTAGGGCACGCAGTGGGATAGGCTAGGGTGAAAAGATGTGTTTTAAGGGAGAAGTGAAAACTGTGTAGTGTAGGTGACTGTTTTATATGGAGTGCGAGTTTATTCCAATGAAGGGGAGCCAGGAGGGAGAAGGAACGGAAACGGGATTGGGCACAGGGCAAGGGTGGGAACGAGAGGGACAACAGAGTTTGAGAGCGTAAGGGACGGGGGGGAGCATAGTAAGAGATAAGTGCAGCCAGGTAGGGTGGGGGGAGACCATGGAGGGATTTATAGACTAGAGTAAGGAATTTGAATAAGCAGCGATAGTAAACAGGGAGCCAGTGTAGCTGAAGGAGAAGAGGGAGGTATGAGAGGAGCGGGGAGGTTGAAGATGATGCGGCAGAGGCATTTTGAATTTGCTGTAGTGGTGTGAAGGCGAGGAGGGAAGGCCAATGAGGAGGGAGTTGCAGTAATCGAGGCGGGTGAAGATGAGAGCATGAACCAGAAGTTTAGCGGCAGAGAAAGAGATGGAGGGGCGATTTTATGGATGTTAAATAGGTGGAATCGACAGGTGCGTGTAGTGGCCGAGATATGACCAGCAAGGGAAAGGGTAGCGTCAAAGATGACGCCGAGGTTACGAGCAGAGTTAACCGGAATGAGGGACAGGGAGGAAATGAAATGGTGGGGGTGGGAGGGGAGAAGAAGGGGAAGGAAAGAAAAGGATTTCAGTTTTTGATGGGTTGATGAGGAGGTAATGGCGTGCCATCCAAGATTGGATAGCAGTCAGGCAAGCAGTTATACGGGTGGAAAGGTCAGGGGTGAAAGAAGGAAAGGAAAAGAAAATCTGGGTGTCATCAGCAAAGAAATGGTGGGGAAGTTAAATGAAGAGATTAGAGCTTCAAGAGGTGAGGTGTACAGAGAGAATAACAAGGGTCCGAGGACAGAGCCCTGGGGAACACCAACAGTCAGAGGGGAGGGGAGAGGTGAGGCTGTTGAAAGCAACAGCAGAGGTGCGGGAGGATAGGTATGAGTGCAGCCAGCTAAGGGGTGTTCCAGAAATGCCAAGGTTGGAAAGGGTGGAGAGGAGGATGGAATGATCGACTGTGTCAAAGGCAGAGGAAAGATCAAGGAGAATGAGAATTGAAGACAGACCAGCGTGGGAGGAGTTGGCCAGATGATTCTGGACAGTGAGGAGGGCTGTCTCTGTGGAATGGGAAGGACGGAAACCAGATTGGAATCGGGGGTAGAGGGAGTTGGCGGATATGTATTGTGATAGGCGTACGTGAACTAGACGCTCAAGGAGTTTTGAAAAATATGGAAGGAGAGAGATTGGGCGGTAGTTGGCAGGGCAGGCAGGGTCGAGAGTGGGTTTTTTTAACAGAGGAATGATGGTGGCTGATTTAAAAGCGGCAGGGCAGATACCAGTGGACAGGGAGGAGTTAAAGAGGGAGACTAGATAGGGGAGGATAAGAGGGAGTAAAGGGGGTATGAGGGAAGCAGGGATGGGATCCAGGGGAAGAGGTTGGGTGGGCCTTGGAAATGAAGGAGGAGAGTTCAAAATAAGATGTGGGGAAAGTCAGTAAAGGGGCATTAGGCGCAGATGGAGGTAGAATGGGGAGCTGGGAATGGGGGCTAGTCTGGGGAGAGTCCGGAGTTGTAGACTAATAGTACTGATTTTGGTTGTGAAATAGTGAGAGAAATCACTAGCAGTAAGGGTTGGGAGGACTGAAGATTGGGGTGGAGGAGGGGACGGAGTAGTTTATTAAGGGTTAAGAAAAGCTGACGCGGATGGGGAGCCAAAGCAGTGATGAGAGTTTGGAAGTAGTCATGTTTGGCTAGTTCCAAAGCAGAGAGGAAATTAGAGAGGAGGGAATGATAAGTTTGAAAGTTCAAAGGTGAGGGAGAGGACTTCCAGAGTCGCTCAGCCCGGCGCAATGAACGCCGGTCTGATTTAAGGGAAAGAGTGAGCCATGGTTGAGGAGGCCTATGTGAAGGAGAATAAGGACATAAGGGGCTAGGGAGTTGAGGGAAGAGGATAGCGCATTAGATAGGGTGGCAGAGGCTAAGTCCGGGTGAAGGGAAGAAAAGTCAGAGATAGAGGGAAGCAGCGAAGAGGAGAGGGAGATCAGGGAACTGGTGTCTATAGTACGGAGATTACGACGGAGGACAGGGAGCAAAGGTAGCAGAGTGGAGGGAGAGGGAGAGGGTAGGGAGAGGGTAAGGGAAAGGAGGAGATGATCAGAGGGGGTCGGGGGCAGTTATGGTAGATGATGTTGCCTTACAGCCGGAGAGGAAGATAAGGTCGAGGGTATTACCAGAGGTGTGAGTAGGGGCTAAGGGAGAAGCGAGAGGTTAAATGAGATCGTGAGGGGAGAAGGGCAGAAGCAATGGGGGAGCAATGTAGGTGGAGGTTGAAATCTCCTAGGAGAATGAATGGGTGAGGTAGGGGTAGGAGGGAGGAGAGGAGGCAGTCAAGATGATCGAAGAATGCGGAGGGAGGGCCAGGGGAACGATAGATGACAAGGAAGGTAATGCGGTGGGGGGAGGTAAAGGAGGTAAGTTGGTACTCAAAAGAAGGGAAGGTGGTTATAATTGGGGGAGAAGGTGCAGGGGTCCAGGAGGAGGGTGTAAGAAGGCCAGTACCACCGCCTTTACCAGCCGGGCGCAGAGTATGGTAGAAAGTGGTGACTGAGGAGGTGAGGGCAGCAGGGGTGGCCGTGTTGTGTGGTGAGATCCAAGTTTCAGTGAGCGCAAGGACATCAAGGTGGAGGGAGAGGAAGGCATCTAAGGTAGCTGCGGGTTTGTTGCAAACTGAGCGTGCGTTCCCGAGGCCCAGTTTGATTAGGGAGGGATGGGGAGGAGGTTCAGGGATTTGGGAGGTCAGGTGATGATGAGGAAGGGGAGGTTTTACTGAAGGGGAAAGGTAAATCAGGTTGGAGGGAATGGAGCGACGGAGGTTGATCACTTTGCGGCGGAGAGAGATTGGAAGGAGGGGGATTTGAAATGTAAGGGGGGTACTGGGAGGCATGAAGGGGTCTGGGGTAAGGATCGAGGAGGAGTAGTGATCAGAGTGACTCAGGTTGCCAGGGGCAAGGAGAACTTGAACAAGGAGTAAAATGATAAAAGGAAGGGAAGGGGGGGTAGGGGAGGGACATGGGTGAAGGACTCGCTCTCACAGAGCACAATAAATTGGTGAAATCCTGAATGCTGTCACTTAAACAGGAACAGAGAGTGGGGATACCTAGGGGGGAAAGAGGGAGGAGAAGTGGTGAGACAGACTCACTCACACTGAGTCTGGGCATTGGCTACAGGGTCTAAACTGAAGCGGGGGGGGTGGAAGGAGTGGGAGTAGTTTAGTTTAGGTGGGGTACAGGGGAAAACAGAAAGAAAGAAAATGAACTGATTATTTGTAGTGGTTCCAGAGTAGGTAATTATCAGTCCAGGTGGGAGAGAAACCGGTCAGCAACAATGTGGGTGGTGAAGGCCAAGGCAGGACAAGACTCGGACGAGCGCGATCTTCGTCGCCGCTGACCGCTACGCGGCGAGTTTGAATGTAAATAGCGTCCCAGCCGCAGCCTGATGATATAGTTGCTCGTTCGCGATAACCCCCTACGCGTCGCCACTGGCAGGAGGTCTGGCTTCATGATACCATTTACTGTTAAGAATTAAGTGTAATGCTAAGGACCTGTCCTTATTTTTCTATTTTCGAGTTTTATGTAAATGGTTTTTTTCCGGGCCTTTCGCTTTGTATATACTGTATGAAATGATTGTTTTCGGATACTTTTTCTAGTAACTCGACGTAGGTCGAGTTACTAGAAAAAGTAGTTACTAGAAGATATGTAGTTGTACCTTGTTTCCTTTGCTGTCTTCCACAACAAAATCCTAACGGTCATGGGTACATTCTTCTGGGGTTTTTGTGGGTCTAGACATTTTTTTTTTACCTTTCACCACAATTTGCAATTCTGTTTTAAATTATCACTATCAAACTGCCAAAGTTTGCCAAGCAATGGCTCAGCGCTGCTCCCACTATAAGAGAGGTCCTACTGCAGGAACCTTCACTCTGACACACATCAACATAGACTTGAGGGATTAAAATTCCCCTAAATGAATCCCTGTTCTGAAGCTGCAGTTATCACTAGCTCACCCTGGTTCAAGACACAGTCGTGAGGATTCTTCCCATTCACCTCCAGGCTTGCAGAATAACAAAGAAACTGGTTTTTCAGCCCCTTTTTAAAGGCATGAAGGTTCAATTAGGCAGGGAGGGAATTCTAACTTCCCAGTCCTGACATATCTAACACACACTTTAATTAAAAAAAAAAATCAAATTAAATACATTTTTATTTATAAACCAAATAAAATGTATTATTTACAGGGGCAAGCCTCAGCCCTGCCGCAACACAATTTCTAGTAATTTAACAAATACTCTTTATCGAAAAAACAAACAAAAGTATTATTTCATGACAAAAGTATTGGCACCCCTGCTTTAGTATTTTGTGTGTCCTCCTTTTGCTTTTAATTATGGCCTTCAGAAGTTTCTGATAATTTGTGGAGCTCCGGGGTATCGTAACGAGCGGCGGGCGGCGGGAGGGAGGGAGGGCACGGAATAAACTAAATCCAGCTTGATTATATTCCTGAGGGCTGATTTGGCCAATCAATTATTGAAACTGAAACAAATACGTTCCTGTACCAGGTGAGTGAGTTATTAACTATGTTGTCATTTGCGTGTCTGTAGCCATGGTGTGACCGTGTTGTTTGCATGTGTTAGAAGCCATGTGTAACCATGTTCTGTTATGCTGTGTGTGTCAGTAGTTGTGTGTAACCGTGTTGTGATGTTTGTGTGTGTCAGTAGCTGTGTGTAACCGTGTTGTGATGTTTGTGTGTGTCAGTAGCTGTGTGTAACCGTGTTGTGATGTTTGTGTGTGTCAGTAGCTGTGTGTAACCGTGTTGTGATGTTTGTGTGTGTCAGTAGCTGTGTGTAACCGTGTTGTGATGTTTGTGTGTGTCAGTAGCTGTGTGTAACCGTGTTGTGATGTTTGTGTGTGTCAGTAGCTGTGTGTAACCGTGTTGTGATGTTTGTGTGTGTCAGTAGCTGTGTGTAACCGTGTTGTGATGTTTGTGTGTGTCAGTAGCTGTGTGTAACCGTGTTGTGATGTTTGTGTGTGTCAGTAGCTGTGTGTAACCGTGTTGTGATGTTTGTGTGTGTCAGTAGCTGTGTGTAACCGTGTTGTGATGTTTGTGTGTGTCAGTAGCTGTGTGTAACCGTGTTGTGATGTTTGTGTGTGTCAGTAGCTGTGTGTAACCGTGTTGTGATGTTTGTGTGTGTCAGTAGCTGTGGTGTAACCATGCTGTGAAGCCATGTGTCAGAAGCAGGGTGTGCTGTGCAGTTTGAGAGGGTGGAAGGACATGCAGCTGGACAAGGTGCTTCCAGATGTGAAGCCCTGGTTCAGCTGGGCTCAGAGCACCAAGGAGAACCCTGCCACCACCTGCTGGGAACTGAAACTGAGTAACCCAGAGCTGAGCAACGGTGAGTCAAACACACACAACCACACTCACACAGCACGCACACAACCACACTCACACAGCACGCACACAACCACACTCACACTGCACACACAAAGCCACACTCACACAGCACGCACACAACCACACTCACACTGCACACACACAACCACACTCACACAGCACGCACACAACCACACTCACACAGCACGCACACAACCACACTCACACTGCACACACACAACCACACTCACACAGCACGCACACAACCACACTCACACTGCACACACACACAACCACACCACACAGCACCACACAACCACACTCACACTGCACACACACAACCACACTCACACAGCACGCACACAACCACACTCACACTGCACACACACAACCACACTCACACAGCACGCACACAACCACACTCACACTGCACACACACAACCACACTCACACAGCACGCACACAACCACACTCACACTGCACACACACAACCACACTCACACAGCACACACACAACCACACTCACACAGCACGCACACAACCACACTCACACTGCACACACACAACCACACTCACACAGCACGCACACAACCACACTCACACTGCACACACAAAGCCACACTCACACACGCACACACCACGCACTGCACACACTGCACACTGCACACACTGCACACACACACTGCACTGCACACACTCGCACTGCACACACTTGCACTGCACACACACAGCCACACTCACACTGCACACACACACACAGCCACACTCACACTGCACACCTAAGAACATAAGAACGTTTACGTGAACCTTAACGAGAGGAGGCCATTCAGCCCATCTTGCTCGTTTGATTGTTAGTAGCTTATCGACCCCAGAATCTCATCAAGCAGCTTCTTGAAGGATCCCAGGGTGTCAGCTTAAACAACATTACTGGGGAGTTGGTTCCAGACCCTCACAATTCTCTGTGTAAAAAAGTGCCTCCTATTTTCTGTTCTGAATGCCCCTTTATCTTATCTCCATTTGTGACCCCTGGTCCTTGTTTCTTTTTTCAGGTCAAAAAAGTCCCCTGGGTCGACATTGTCAATACCTTTTAGAATTTCAAGACTAAATAGATTCAGTTCTTTTAGCCTGTCTGCATACGACATGCCTTTTAAACCCGGGATAATTCTACTTGCTCTTCTTTGCACTCTTTCTAGAGCAGCAATATCCTTTTTGTAACAAGGTCACCAGAAATGAACACAATATTCTAGATGAGGTCTTACTAATGCATTGTAAAGTTTTAACATTACTTCCCTTGATTTAAATTCAACACTTCTCACAATATATCCAAGCATCTTGTTGGCCTTTTTTATAGCTTCCCCACATTGTCTAGATGAAGACATTTCTGAGTCAACATAAACTCTGAGGTCTTTTTCATGGATTCCTTCTTCAATTTCAGTATCTCCCATATGATATTTATAATGCACATTTTTATTGCCTGCGTGCAGTACCTTACACTTTTCTCTATTAAATGTCATTTGCCATGTGTCTGCCCAGTTCTGAATGCTGTCTAGATCATTTTGAATGACCTTTGCTGCTGCAACAGTGTTTGCCACTCCTCCTATTTTTGTCATCTGCAAATGTAACAAGTTTGCTTACTATACCAGAATATAAATCATAAATGTAGATTAGGAATAGCAGAGGACCTAATACTGATCCCTGTGGTTCACCACTGGTTACCTCGCTCCATTTTGAGGATTCTCCTCTAATCAGTACTTTCTGTTTTCTACATGTTAACCACTCCCTAATCCATGTGCATGCATTTCCTTGAATCCCTACTGCGTTCAGTTTGAGAATTAATCTTTTATGCGGGACTTTGTCAAAAGCTTTCTGGAAATCTAAATAAACCATGTCATATGCTTTGCAATTATCCATTGTCGATGTTGCATCCTCAAAAAAATCAAGCAGGTTAGTTAGACACGATCTCCCTTTCCTAAAACCATGCTGACTGACTCCCAGGATATTGTTACCATATAGGTAACTTTCCATTTTAGATCTTATTATAGTTTCCATAAGTTTACATATAATAGAAGTCAGGCTTATTGGTCTGTAGTTACCTGGTTTGGTTTTGTCTCCCTTTTTGTGGATTGGTATTACGTTTGCAATTTTCCATTCTGTCGGTACAACCCCTGTGTCAAGAGACTGTTGCATGATCTTGGTTAGCGGTTTGTAAATAACTTCTTTCATTTCTTTGAGTACTATAGGGAGGATCTCATCCGGCCCAGGGGATTTGTTTATTTTAAGAGCTCCTAGTCCCTTTAGCACTTCTGCCACTGTTATGCTAAAGTTATTTAAAATTGGATAGGAACAGGTCGACATGTGGGGTATGTTGTCTGTGTCCTCTTTTGTAAATACCTGTGAAAAGTAATCATTTAATATATTTGCTATTTATTCTTCATCTATGATTTTGCCATTTGTGTCTCTTAGACATTTAACCTCCTCTTTGAATGTTCTCTTGCTCTTATAATATTGAAAAAACATTTTAGAATTGGTTTCAGCCCCCTTAGCAATGTTGATTTCTATCTCTCTCTTGGCCTTTCTAACTTCCTTTTTGACTTGTGTTTGCCGTTCCAAGTACTCTTTCTGTGTACTTTGTTTTTGGTCCTTTTTAAACGCTCTGTAAAGTGCCTTTTTTCGCTGAATATTTTTTTTTAATTGATCTATTAAACCATTTTGGCCATTTTGTTTTAGATTTAGATTTGTCTACTTTTGGGATGTAATTGTTTTGCCTCTAGTACTACATTTTAAAAACAGCCATCCTTTTTCTGTGGATGTTTTCTCTATTTTACTCCAATCTACTTCTGTTAGTCTCTGTTTCATACCTTCATAGTTTGCTTTTCTAAAATTGTAAACCTTAGCTTTAGTCATTACTTTGGGGGTTTTAAAAAATACTTCAAATGAGATCATGTTGTGGTCTGAGTTTGCCAATGGCTCTCTGACCTCTGTTTTAGTTATTCTGTCTTCGTTATTTGAAAAGACTAAATCAAGGCATGCTTCCCCTCTAGTCGGTGCCTTGGCAAATTGCGTTAGGAAGCAGACATTTGTCATTTCCACCATTTCAATTTCGCCCGTCGTGCTCCTCACCGGGTTCTCCCATTTTATACAGGGGAAGGTGAAATCCCCCATTAGTATGGCTTCTCCTTTGCTACACGCATTTCGAATGTCATTGTATAACAGATTATTTTGCTTGGTGTCTGAATTTGGCGGTCTATAGCATGATCCTATTATTATGCCCTTTGAATTTTTGTCCATTATTCTGACCCATATTGATTCGCCGTTGTTTTCTTTTTCCAGATTTAACACCTGGGCTTCAAGACTATTTCTTATGTATAGCGCTACCCCTCCGCCTCTTCTGTCCTGCCTGTCTTTCCTATATAGTGTGTACCCACTAATATTATATTCGTCTCCATCACTTTCAGACAACCAAGTTTCTGTAACACCTATCACATCATAGTTACTTGTTAGTGCAGTAGCTTCAAGTTCTAACATTTTGTTTCTGAGACTTCTAGCATTAAGATAAATACATTTAATAGTTGTCTTACTTGAGTTGTTGCCTTTGTTTTGATGTGGTCTCCCTTCTGTTTTTTTTTGTTTTCTCCCCCCTTCCTTTCTAGTTTAAATGCTTCTGGACCTCCTCAAGGATTCTTTCTCCGAGTAGATTGGTTCCCTTTCTGTTTAAGTGCAGTCCGTCCCACCTATATAGATAGTCCTTGTTGTAGAATGTGCTCAAATGTTCAAGAAAGGTGAAGCCTTCCTGTGGTCACCACGATTTCAGCCATGCATTTTGATTTTGTATTTCCAGCTGTCCATATGGTCCTTTGCAAGGTGCCGGCAATATCCCAGAAAATACCACATAAGGTCTATATTAATCACTAGGATCATTCTAAGTTTGTTTCTCCTTCAGCTCTGTGGACTCCGTCTCGTCTTGTCTTGCAGGGTATTACTACGTGAATCCCAATGAAGGCTGTCTTTTAGATGCTCTGTACGCCTTCTGTGACTTCACACCTGCGTCTCTCCAGTCACGTCCTGGGTAACTACAGCACAGCAATGCACAGTGTGCTAAAGCACATTTTAAAGTTGAATTATTATCCCCCACTGGGGATCAGATCCCCTACAAAGGGGACATAGTGGAGGCAACAAACAAAGTATCTGTTAAACCAGAAGGTGTCACTGCAGCACAGACTAGCAGTAGCTGATGTGGTGGTTTATTTTTGGAAAATTTGTGACAAGTTTAAAATAGCAGTGCATGTCCTGTTTGATCATGTTATGTTATGCATTCAAAAGCACAGTGCCACCAAAAATGATTTAGACTGCAATTTTGTTAAAAAATAAATTCCCAGTAAAGTACCTCATTTTGAATTCTACTGCATTTGAGTATTGAAATTTGTATAAATTCTATATAATTTACACATTACTTGGATAAATTATTGTAATTAAATATTCTGATGTATGGCAGACCACTTGAGTATTTAAACATATTTTTGTCAATTGAATAATTAGTCCAGCCAAAGGGAAGTTTCAGAGTGTATTGGCCAGTAAAAAATAAGCAAGATGGTAAGATGCAGAAACAGTTTATAATGCAGAAGGAAGACAGCATGAGGGAGGGACCATACTGTAAACTATAGATACTAAAAACTAAGAATATCTCTACATTCAGCTGTTTAATGAATCATTTTCCCACATATCCTTGTTATATAAACTGCATGTTCAGGGAGTTCTGTGGTAATTTCACTCACATAGATAGCCTCTCTTTGTTGGTTATTCAGTCTCACCTCATTCCTGGAATACCTGCAGTACTCTGTTCATGGAGTATCCTGTGTTTTTATCTAGACGTAGTATTCATATTATCTTGTGGTACAGTAAGATTTATTATTATTATTATTAGTTCAATATAGTTTTAATTCAAAGCCAAAATTTGAAAACCTCCTAGCTTTCTAATGAATAGTTATTATCGTGGTATTGCCCATTTAATACTGTTTGTCTTTAAGTAAATTGGCACAGAATTGTGGAAAATGTTGCAATTTGTCAGGTACTCTTCTCTCCGTGAAAAAGCCATGTCCAGGTGTTAAATCAGGACAAAGAAAACAATGCAGAATCAATATGGGTCAGAATAATGGACACAAATTCAAAGGGCATAATAGTAGGAGCATGCTATAGACTGCCAAATTCAGACGCTGAGGAAAATAATCTGTTATACAATGACATTCGAAATGTGTGTAGAAAAGGAGAAGCCATACTAATGGGGGATTTCAACTTCCACCGTATAAAATGGGAGAACCCGGTGGGGAGCACGACGGACGAAATTGAAATGGTGGAAATGACAAATGACTGCTTCCTAACGCAATTTGTCAAGGCACCGACTAGAGGGGAGGCATGCCTTGATTTAATTTTTTCAAATAATGAAGACAGAACAACTTAAACAGAGGTCAGAGAGCCATTGCCAGGATGCACCATTTCTCCACTGGCTTTTACCATGGCAATGGAAGTAATCATTAGGGCATCAAAATGGGTAGTGGGAGGAGAGCGCTTGGCTTCTGGAATACGACTACCACCAATTCGAGCATACATGGATGACATGACAACCATGACTACAACAGTAGCCTGCACTAATCGGTTATTGGGCAAATTAACCAATAACATTGAATGGGCACGAATGCAATTCAAGCCCACTAAATCAAGGAGCATCTCTATAATTAAAGGTAAAGTAGTAGATAAAACGTTCTTCATTAATGGTGAGGCAATACCAACAGTGTCTGAGAAGCCAGTGAAGAGCCTTGGGAGATGGTACGACGGGGATCTAAAGGACACAGTTCGTGTGGGAGAAGTTAGACAACAAGCTGTGGAAGGGTTGAAGAGCATAGACAGCAGCACTTTACCAGGCAAACTAAAACTCTGGTGCTTTCAGTTTGGCCTACTGCCAAGGTTGCTGTGGCCACTGACTGTGTACGAGGTTTCTTTGACAACAGTAGAGAAGCTGGAAGCTTTAATCAGTTCACACATCAGGAAATGGTTGGGAGTTCCACGCTGCCTCAGCAGAGTGGGACTTTATGGTAAAGGAATACTGCAGCTACCTGTCTCCGCCTAACCGAGGAGTTTAAGTGCGCCAAGGTCTGACTGGAAATGACATTAGTAGAGTCACGCGACAAATGCGTAAGGGAGGCAGCACCTGTGTTGAAAACTGGAAGAAAGTGGGTGGCAAAGAAAGCTGTGGAGGATGCAAAGGCTGCCCTTCGAATTGGTGATATCATGGGGCAAGTTCAGCATGGAAGAGGGGGTCTTGGTCTCAGTTCAGCTCCTCCTACATGGCACAAGGCAGCCCCAGCGAACGGAGGAAGCTTGTAGTCAACGAGGTGCAAAAGCAGGAGGAGAGGATGAGGTGTATAAAGGCCATTTCCCAGGGCAAGCAGGGAGAATGGATGAGATGGGAGAGTGTGGAACAACGCAAGATTGGCTGGCGAGACCTATGGTCAATGGAACAGAGCAGGATCAGTTTCCTTATAAGGTCAACATATGATGTTCTCCCATCACCACAGAACCTAAACCTC
The DNA here is from genome assembly GCA_030684275.1 of Acipenser oxyrinchus oxyrinchus. Taxonomy (NCBI): domain Eukaryota; kingdom Metazoa; phylum Chordata; class Actinopteri; order Acipenseriformes; family Acipenseridae; genus Acipenser; species Acipenser oxyrinchus. Next base: position 14,322,243 of record CM060260.1, read on the forward strand.
TGGGTAGGAGAGGATCCCTCATGTCCTTTGTGTTCATCACCTGCAACATTAAGGCACATTTTGACAGGATGTAAGGTGGCTCTTAGCCAAGGACGGTTTACTTGGCGCCATGACCAGGTGCTGCGATGTTTGGCCTTAGCATTGGAAGACAAGCGTAACATGACCAATAAGTTGCCACCTGTTCCATCAAAACATTACACACAAAGACAACATTCCTCCGCCCAGGAGAGCAACCACCAAGAAAAGGTGTTAAAACCAATCCTCGTTCAGGACAACTGGAAGCTGCTAGAGACTGGAAAATGCTGGCGGATGTTGGTCAACGGCTTATTTTTCCACCTGAGATTGCCACCACAAACCTTCGACCAGATATTGTCTTGTGGTCTGGATCAGCACGCCTTGTTCACCTGGTGGAGTTAACAGTGCCATGGGAGGATGCTGTAGATGAGGCGATGAGAGGAAGAAACTGCGGTATGCTCAACTAGCCACTGAAGCGAACAGCGAGGATGGAGAGTCTGGGTTTACCCAGTGGAAGTGGGATGTCGAGGATTTGTGGCACACTCTACAACCCGGTTTCTCAGAGATGTCGGATTCAATGGCCAAGAGTTGCGTCGCACAGTGAAGAACTTATCTGAAGCAGCAGAGAGGAGCAGCAACTGACTGTGGTTGAGACGGAAAGATTCTGGCTGGGGATCTCAAGCACAATAGAAAGAAAGAAAGGCTGATATACAGGTAAGTAAGCTGGGCTGAGTTGAGTGGGGACGGAGGGGGTGATGCTGGGACGCCAGAATCACCGCCGAGCCCTCTTGAGGTGTCGTGGGCTAGTCGATCAAACACCGAGGATGGAAGGTGCCCACTTGAAGACCCCAGAGATGTACCCTACTTAGCTTAATCCAGACGGTTGTCATGCTGATGCGCTGGGGAGACCGCACTATGGTTGATCCCCGGAGCCAGCATCGCAGCCGCTGTGTGTGCTGATGCGCTAAGGAGGCAAAATAAGCTGATCCCTGGAGCCAGCATTACACTTCAGCCATCAACACCAGACAGAAGGATATCTACATCATCATATGGAAGGACGCGCAAATGGATGGAGACACATATGGATCACATTAGTTTACTGTGAAGCTACGTCTTAGTTGGTGCTTATCTTGGCGAGAGCCAAGTTCAAATCAGCATGAAGTTTTAACATCTACTCTCATGTAATGGAAATCATGGCAAACTCAGACCACAACATGGTCTCATTTTTTAAAACCCCCAAAGTAATGACTAAAGCTAAGGTTTACAATTTTAGAAAAGCAAACTATGAAGGTATGAAACAGAGACTAACAGAAGTAGATTGGAGTAAAATAGAGAAAACATCCACAGAAAAAGGATGGCTGTTTTTTAAAAATGTCGTACTAGAGGCGCAAAACAATTACATCCCAAAAGTAGACAAATCTAAATCTAAAACAAATTGGCCAAAATGGTTTAATAGATCAATTAAAAAAAATATTCAGCGAAAAAAGGCACTTTACAGAGTGTTTAAAAGGGACCAAAAACAAAGTACACAGAAAGAGTACTTGGAACTGCAAACACAAGTCAAAAAGGAAGTTAGAAAGGCCAAGAGAGAGAAAGAAATCAACATTGCTAAGGGGGCTAAAACCAATTCCAAAATGTTTTTCCAATATTATAAGAGCAAGAGAACATTCAAAGAGGAGGTTAAATGTCTAAGAGACACAAATGGCAAAATCATAGATGAAGAAAAAAATAGCAAATATATTAAATGATTACTTTTCACAGGTTTTTACAAAAGAGGACACGGACAACATGCCCCACATGTCGACCTGTTCCTATCCAATTTTAAATAACTTTAGCATAACAGAGGCAGAAGTGATAAAGGGACTAGGAGCTCTTAAAATAAACAAATCCCCTGGGCCCGATGAGATCCTCCCAATAGTACTCAAAGAAATGAAAGAGGTTATTTACAAACCGCTAACCAAGATCATGCAACAGTCACTTGACACAGGGGTTGTACCGACAGACTGGAAAATTGCAAATGTAATACCCATCCACAAAAAGGGAGACAAAACCGAACCAGGTAACTACAGACCAATAAGCTTGACTTCTATTATATGTAAACTTATGGAAACTATAATAAGATCTAAAATGGAAAATTACCTATATGGTAACAATATCCTGGGAGACAGTCAGCATGGTTTTAGGAAAGGGAGATCGTGTCTAACTAACCTGCTTGACTTTTTTGAGGATGCAACATTGACAATGGATAATTGCAAAGCATACAACATGGTTTATTTAGATTTCCAGAAAACTTTTGACAAAGTCCCGCATAAAAGATTAATTCTCAAACTGAATGCAGAAGGGATTCAAGGAAATGCATGCACATGGATTAGGGAGTGGTTAACATGTAGAAAACAGAAAGTACTGATAGAGGAGAAACCTCAAAATGGACCGAGGTAACCAGTGGTGTACCACAGGGATCAGTATTAGGTCCTCTGCTATTCCTAATCTACATTAATGATTTACATTCTGGTATAGTAAGCAAACTTGTTAAATTTGCAGACGACACAAAAATAGGAGGAGTGGCAAACACTGTTGCAGCAGCAAAGGTCATTCAAAATGATCTAGACAGCATTCAGAACTGGGCAGACACATGGCAAATGAAATTTAATAGAGAAAAGTATTGCATGCAGGCAATAAAAATGTGCATTATAAATATCATATGGGAGATACTGAAATTGAAGAAGGGAACTATGAAAAAGACCTAGGAGTTTATGTTGACTCAGAAATGTCTTCATCTAGACAATGTGAGGAAGCTATAAAAAAGGCCAACAAGATGCTCAGATATATTGTGAAAAGTGTTGAATTTAAATGAAGGGAAGTAATGTTAAAACTTTACAATGCATTAGTAAGACCTCACCTAGAATATTGTGTTCAGTTCTGGTCACCTCGTTACAAAAAGCATATAGCTGCTCTAGAAAGAGTGCAAAGAAGAGCAACCACAATTATCCCGGGTTTAAAAGGCATGTCGTATGCAGACAGGCTAAAAGAGTTGAATCTATTCAGTCTTGAACAAAGAAGACTACGCGGCGATCTGATTCAAACATTCAAAATCCTAAAAGGTATAGACAATGTCGACCCAGGGGACTTTTTTGACCTGAAAAAAGAAACAAGGACCAGGGGTCACAAATGGAGATCAGATAAAGGGGCATTCAGAACAGAAAATAGGAGGCACTTTTTTACACAGAGAATTGTGAGGGTCTGGAACCAACTCCCCAGTAATGTTGTTGAAGCTGACACCCTGGGATCCTTCAAGAAGCTGCTTGATGAGATTCTGGGATGAATAAGCTACTAACAACCAAACAAGCAAAATTGGCTGAATGGCCTCCTCTCGTTTGTAAACTTTCTTCTGTTCTTATGTTCTTCTTATGTTATTCATCAAAACCACACATCTTCTTTCAGTGTCACTTTTTCATTACATTTTTAGTTGGCTGGTTATTTTGCTGACATCATCCTCGCTATAACACAGTGACACCCAAACCCACACACACACACACACACACGATGACCCATGCTCTACAGAAATGAATCCATGTGAAGGCAGAGAACCCGGCAGTGCAGAAGAAATAGATCAGGAAAACTCCAGGTAAAGGCACCTGACACTCTGATAATCACTTCCTGCTACAATATGTAAAACCTTCCAGCAGCAGTGTGGAGTAGTGGTTAGGACTCTGGACTCTTGACCGGAGGGTCGTGGGTTCAATCCCAGGTGGGGGGCACTGCTGCTGTACCCTTGAGCAAGGTACTTTACCTAGATTGCTCTAGTAAAAACCCAATTGTATAAATGGGTAATTTGTATGTAAAAATAATGTGATATCATGTAACAATTGTAAGTTGCCCTGGATAAGGGCGTCTGCTAAGAAATAAAAATAATAATAATAAAGACGCTTGGATATTCTCAATATCCAATATCAGTCACCAGGGGGCACTGTGTCCAAAAATAGCATACCAGTGGAAGCAAATGAAAACAGTGCTATAGGGGAAGTCGATCTAGTCCAAATATTTGTTGTTGTTTTGACCTATTTTTTGTGTCATGCTACTTAATGGTTTCCCACTCCAGGTTCCATTTTTAGAATAAAATGTATATTACTAGTATTTTAAGAAAGCAAATGTTGTAATTGTGGTGAACTTGAAAAAACACATGTAAAAGGTAATTATTTTACTGTTACAAATAAATACATATTACACATCAAAGCATGTACAGTTTTTTCACTGACAAAAACTACCTTAATATAAAATAGCTTATTTTGCATAAAGCTTCAGTTTCCACCAGATCTTGTTGCAACACGGGCCTACAGTGCTGGAATCAGACCAGCTTTTTTTCCCAGGTCTGCATAGCCCAGTCTGAAGACTGGAAGCCAGGCTTGTTCTTGTTTGACACAGGCTTGTAGAAGCACATGGAGATGAATGTCTCTCATTCACTCAACTATTTACACCTCATGGCTACTGCAGCAAAACTCATACAGGCCCAATCATCACTGATAGCAACACCCTCCCCCCCAACATGTGACATAAATCACACAACACTGTAACACACATCCTCCCTCTCTCTGTCTCATCCTCCCTCTCTTTAACCTGTAATGAAAGTGCTTCTAGACCCAACCATTAGTGTAAGAAAGCAGTGTTACAACTGGTAATTACTCCCAGAGCTGGTCATTCACATTACTGGTAAGTACGGTATGTATCAGGGTGAAAGAGTTTTGGGGTCTCAATTGAATAGTTTTTACAGCATAACTCTACACTGAATTACCAAACAATTGGAAACCTGTACTTGTTTATGGTGCCAACACTTGACCAAACAGATTATCTAATATCCCAGAATAGATGCAAATATACTGTTTAAATGTGTGGGAAATAAAATCTAGGTAGATTAAAGCTTCAAGAATCCCCTCCCCCTTCTCTAAAGAAGCATATGTTTTCTCCTGGTAATTACTGAACAGTATTGTAGGGCATTGTCTTAAATTGCACACCTGGTATCACAACATCATCTTAAAATCTCCACCAAAAGGGGACGTGGATGGCAGCATGCCTCCCACCACCTTCAAACAAACGGGGGGGGGAATGATCTCATCACCACAGAATGTGAGGAATAAACAGACAGCAGGGCAATCATAGACCTGGGGGAGGGTTGAGACAATGTGTGAGGAATCCCCAACCACGCCCTCCCTCCCTTTGAGATGGGACAGCCCATATCACTACAGAGAGATTTCTCCCCAGAGGGCTGTTTTAGGATCAGTTTAAAGGACCCGCAGGAAATTACAAGATACAGGATTCTCACATCTTAATTTAATTCAATTTGCTGAGGCATGTCACAAGATTACAATTAGCCATCAAGATCAAAACAGGAACCCATGTGACCAGAAATGGGGAGTGTGTTTTTATTAACAATATTTAGCTTTAGTTATATACTTTCTCTGATCTGCAGAGAAGGTTGCTTCACTGCTTCCTTGGTTTGTGGCTCAGATACCTGTGGAGAACTGGGTGATAAGGACAGCCCTATTGACACCATGCGTCCTATGATTGTTTGCTAGTGATTAACAAGGACATTAATTCCTTAATGGTCGCTCTGATACACACAGGCACTTTGAATTCACTCTGCTCGAAAGTGTCTGTTTGTTGTGTTTATCACTGGTGTAGAACTGACTCCTTCCAAAAGAGCTCTCTCCTGCAGTCTTCCAGCCAAGATTTAACCATACTTGGGAACCAACTCTCTGAATCCGTATGGTGGAGGGTTTTCAAAAATCATACCTGGGGCATCGGCCACCTACCTAACGGTATTCTCTGCATCAACCTTTTCCCTCTTTTCATGGACTAAATAATGGTTGCTCATGAAAAGAAAACAACTATCATATTGTCAGTAAAGCAGTAAACAATATAAACACAGGACGAGTGTCTGTGTATGGCTTATATCAACCTGTGTTCACTTCTACCTGTGCCAGTATTCACTCATACACAGATGGTTCGCTGTACTATAACTAAAACTAAAACAGAGGTCAGAGAGCCATTGGCAAACTCAGACCACAACATGATCTCATTTGAAATGGTTTTTAAAACCCCAAAAGTAATGACTAAAGCTAAGGTTTACAATTTTAGAAAAGCAAACTATGAAGGTATGAAACAGAGACTAACAGACGTAGATTGGAGGAAAATAGAGAAAACATCCACAGAAAAAGGATGGCTGTTTTTTTTAAAAATGTAGTACTAGAGGCGCAAAACAATTACATCCCAAAAGTAGACAAATCTAAATCTAAAACAAAATGGCCAAAGTGGTTTAATAGATCAATTTAAAAAAAAAATTCAGCGAAAAAATGCACTTTTCAGAGGGTTTAAAAGGGAACAAAAACAAAGTACACAGAAAGAGAACTTGGAACTGCACACACAAGTCAAAAAAGAAGTTAGAAAGGCCGAGAGAGATAGAAATCAATATTGCTAAGGGGTAAAACCAATTCCAAAATGTTTTTCCAATATTATAAGAGCAAGAGAACATTGAAAGAGGAGGTCAAATGTCTAAGAGACACAAATGGCAAAATCATAGACGAAGAAAAAATAGCAAATATATCAAATGATTACTTTTCACAGGTTTTTACAAAGGAGGATACAGACAACATGCCCCACATGTCGACCTGTTCCTATCCAGTTTTAAATAACTTTAGCATAACAGAGGCAGAAGTGTTAAAGGGACTAGGAGCTCTTAAAATAAACAAATCCCCTGGGGCGGATGAGATCCTCCCAATAGTACTCAAAGAAATGAAAGAAATTATTTACAAACCGCTAACCAAGATCATGCAACAGTCTCTTGACACAGGGGTTGTACCGTCAGACTGGAAAATTGCAAACGTAATACCAATCCACAAAAAGGGAGACAAAACCGAACCAGGTAACTACAGACCAATAAGCCTGACTTCTATTATATGTACACTTATGGAAACTATAATAAGATCTAAAATGGAAAATTACCTATATGGTAACAATATCCTGGGAGACAGTCAGCATGGTTTTAGGAAAGGGAGATCGTGTCTAACTAACCTGCTTGACTTTTTTGAGGATGCAACATTGACAATGGATAATTGCAAAGCATACGACATGGTTTATTTAGATTTCCAGAAAGCTTTTGACAAAGTCCCTGTGACAGGAAACCGGGTCGCTGGTTCCTGCGCAAGTGTGTGCCTGTGGAAAATCAACTGCGACGCGCAGTTGGAGACGCGTTGCTAAGCAACCGGTTGAGTGGCAGGCTCGTCCTGCGCTAAAGTGATCGGGAGGTCTGGATTGGCTGGGGGGCGTGCCTGGGGATGCTGCGCAGAGCTCAAAAAGCGGCTGCGCTACAGGTTGGGGCTGCTGCAAGGCAATTGCTGTACAGACGGGCGCTGAGTGAGAGTTTGTTTACATCCAGGAGGGAAACGTCCGCTCTGCGGGAACGATTACTACGGAGCCCTTTAACTGCAAGACGGGGCCTGTGAAGGTGTTGCCCAGCCAGGACCGTCAGAATGGCCCGGAGTTGCTGGGAGGCCAGGACTTCAGAAATAACACAACAGAAGTAGGTCAGCTTAGGGGAGGTGGATCCCAAAACAGTATAAAGAGGGTTACCGTAGAGTAATAGGTTCCTGGAGCGGGGCGTTCCTTTTAGTGGGACTAGAGCTCGTCATTTTGTGTGGCAAACTTTTATTTTTAGCTTTTGTTTTTTTTTGTTTTTATTGCTTTATTAAATGTGACACTAGGTCTACCATCGCTGGTACCCTAGTGTCAGTTCGGTGTTAAAATTAAATCTGCGCGCCTGAGCGGCGTATCAACACCAATGCTCTGTGTCTATCATTATTTTCCAGTGACTACCCACACATGTAACACATCACCCTGTTACAGTCCCACATAAAAGATTAATTCTCAAACTGAACGCAGTAGGGATTCAAGGAAATGCATGCACATGGATTAGGGAGTGGTTAACATGTAGAAAACAGAAAGTATTGATTAGAGGAGAAACCTCAAAATGGAGCGAGGTAACCAGTGGTGTACCACAGGGATCAGTATTAGGTCCTCTGCTATTCCTAATCTACATTAATGATTTAGATTCTGGTATAGTAAGCAAACTTGTTAAATTTGCAGTCGACACAAAAATAGGAGGAGTGGCAAACACTGTTGCAGCAGCAAAGGTCATTCAAAATGATCTAGACAGCATTCAGAACTGGGCAGACACATGGCAAATGAAATTTAATAGAGAAAAGTGTAAAGTATTGCATGCAGGCAATAAAAATGTGCATTATAAATATCATATGGGAGACATTGAAATTGAAGAAGGGAACTATGAAAAAAACCTAGGAGTTTATGTTGACTCGGAAATGTCTTCATCTAGACAATGTGAGGAAGCTATAAAAAAGGCCAACAAGATGCTCGGATATATTGTGAGAAGTGTTGAATTTAAATCAAGGGAAGTAATGTTAAAACTTTACAATGCATTAGTAAGATCTCACCTAGAATATTGTGTTCAGTTCTGGTCACCTCGTTACAAAAAGGATATTGCTGCTCTAGAAAGAGTGCAAAGAAGAGCAAGCAGAATTATCCTGGGTTTAAAAGGCATGTCGTATGCAGACAGGCTAAAAGAATTGAATCTATTCAGTCTTGAACAAAGAAGACTACGCGGCGATCTGATTCAGACATTCAAAATCCTAAAATGTATAGACAATGTCGACCCAGGGGACTTTTTTGATCTGAAAAAAGAAGCAAGGACCAGGGGACACAAATGGAGATTAGATAAAGGGGCATTCAGAACAGAAAATAGGAGGCACTTTTTTACACAGAGAATTGTGAGAGTCTGGAACCAGCTCCCCAGTAATATTGTTGAAGCTGACACCCTGGGATCCTTCAAGAAGCTGCTTGATGAGATTCTGGGATCAATAAGCTACTAACAACCAAACGAGCAAGATGGGCTGAATGGCCTTCTCTCGTTTGTAAACTTTCTTATTATTATTATTTGTTTATTTAGCAGACGCCTTTATCCAAGGCGACTTACAGAGACTAGGGTATGTGAACTATGCATCAGCTGCAGAGTTACTTACAATTACATCTCACCCGAAAGACGGAGCACAAGGAGGTTAAGTGACTTGCTCAGGGTCACACAATGAGTCAGTGGCTGAGGTGGGATTTGAACCGGGGACCGCCTGGTTACAAGCCCATTTCTTTAACCACTGGACCACACAGCCTCCTTATGTTCTTTCTTATGTTCTTATGTGCTTATACTATGGCTTGTAACTATCTAACTCAAACATTTCAGACCATTGGGCAGAATGGTTTTGGCCTGTGTGGATGCTTGTCATGCAAAGCCTCTGCTGCACCCACTCCACATACTGTGCCAGTGACTTGTACACTTGAACACTAGCCCACACAGTCATCAACACTGTAAGTCTTACAGCGTAAGACATGTTCTGGAATGTTTTTGTTTGGTGTGGAGTCTGTAGCGTGGCACTGTGAATTCCATGAAGGGTATTCCATGAAGGGTTAAAGAACGGTCTGCCTCGCTTCTCCCACGCAACTCCACTGCTCCGATCACTCCACTGGCTCCCGATCACCGCTTGCATCCAGTTCAAGGCTCTTGTACTAGCCAACAGATGCCTTGACCAGACTGCACCCAGCTACCTCCAGACCCTCATCTCTCCCTACACCCCCTCTCGACCTCTCAGCTCCTCCTGCACTAGAAGACAGGCTCTACCTCCTCTACGCTCCCCTGCCTCCAGAGCCCGCTCCTTCTCTACCCTCGACCCGCAGTGGTGGAATGACCTTCCTACAGATGTCATGACTGCCCAGTCCCTGACCACCTTCTGGCGCCTCCTCAAGACTCACCTCTTCTGACAGAACCTGTAGAACTCCTCTTTTTTTCCCTCTGGACATTTATCACTCTTCCTTAAATGTGCTTTACTTGCTCTTATCTGCCCCATATTTTTACTGCATTTAATCCTGTACTTTAGAGTACTGTAATCTGTCAAGTGTTATTTAATCTGTAGTATTTTATATTTAATTATATCCTGATGTAACTATCACTGACACTGTTATCTGCTCCGTTATTGAATCATATTTTGTCATACTTGTACTTGCTAGAACCAAAGTCATTGTATTTATCTTGCTCTTAATTGTATTATTACTTGTACTGTGATTCTTGAAATAAATAATAATAATAATAAAGAAGCCTGTAGGTACTGACGTCAAGCTTGTTAACCTCAATTCTCAAAGTTACTTGACAGTGTTGCAGTTGTATTATATCAGGGGACCCAGGGAGTTCAATTAAACTAACAGGTTGGAATCCATCTCTGTCGACTCAGTGGCAGACTGGTAGACTTGTTTTGTAATCTGGAAACAGTAACAAAGTAGAACAGTTCAGTATATTAAATTTGACGGTGCTTGACCTCCCCAGAGGCAACAGAGAAAGAAGTTCTCATATCTTTGATCAGTTTATTTATTATCAGCAGCCTCTCTCTGAAGGTCTGCATTCCAATCTGGGGAGCTATGTGGAGTAGATAGACAGTGGGATAATAAAGCCTCTCATTCCTGCCTTTCACCTCGGGAGGCCTGGTTCCAATCTTTTCAGTCATACGTTGTCAGTATGTGGTATTCTCCTGTCACACCTCTTAACCCTTGGCAGCGTGAAGCAGCATGCTAAGAGTTCATTACTGAAGGGCACACCTAAGATTCCAAACTGAGGATTGTCAGGACAAGAGAAAGTTCAGCTAAGAACTCAGAACAGCATTCCTCAACATCAAGTCTTATTGTAAAGAACAACTCGCCTTGATTTAGGGGTCCTGACACTGGGGTTTTACCTGCTGTCAATATGTTTAATGCAATCAAGTTCTAACCTGACAGATTCCTTCAGTATTGTCTTATTCTCAGTCTAAATCATACTCTTAAATAGAATCATTTTTTTAAGAAAATACCAATGTATTTGTAGTTCTTGTCCCAGAGGTACATGTTTGTATTATTCTTTCATTTTAAATGGGATGAAAATGATCAGCTCAGGAGTGAAATAAACCACCAACCCATCAAATTCCCTTTTAGACAAAGGAGAGGCACGCTCTCTGTACAGTAGAATGAACATCATCTATTGCAGACATCATTTATACATTTGTTTGCTTTGCATGATATCTTTTTAATACAGCCATTAGTAAATTCTGTTACATGCTATATGAATCTATACATTTGTATATATGTAAATATCCTAAATGTACAGAATCATGTTGATTTTGTTCTTAAAGTAACATAAAACAGAAAAATAGAATGTTATGTTTTAAGGAAAAAAACTACAGCAGTTAAAAAACTACATCATTTTTTTTAACCATAACAACATTTAAAGATAGCCAATTAGTTTATTTATGGTCCTTTTTAAAATAAAAGTGTTTATTAACAACAACTCCCCTCCCTCATGCCCAAAATGTAGCATTCTTCCCCACGGCCTCCCCTAATTCCCAGCCCCACATGGTACGTTCCACCCGGGTGTCACCCATTTTTCTTTTTTCCAGTCAGTTTCGTTCAAGTTGAGTCACAGACACTGAGTGTGAGTCCTGCCAGACTGCAGCCAAACAGCTAAGCACTGCAAGCAATCGCTCACTGAGAGAGGCTGCACTGTAGTGACTTAATCACAGAGCCACAAGCCAGCATGGGGTTATACTCCATCGGAAACAAACACAGACTCCCAAACCTGGCTGACCTAATTCTGCTGATGATTTCAAGTTTGTTTTGTGAGGCAACTCTGCAAATGCTTTAACAGCACTGTCATGACACAGTTATTGCATAAGAGGGTTTGGAGTTATGTGTGTTTAGAAACACTGGAGCAGTTCAAATGTTCAGGGTGAATATTCAATGACAACAGACCGTATTAAGATGGATCAATTTATATATTATGGTTTCTTAAAGACTTCCCAGTTTATATAACTTGAATTCCTGATTTAAAAAAAAAATAGCATATTTAGTTGATAAAAATATATAAATAATCCATTAAATACAATTTGGCTTGGCGAAAGAAGCTAAAGCATATTTTAACAGTTTAAACAGTGTACAAGGACTAAACTTCATCAATTAAATCAAAAGATTTGTATATATATACTTACAGTACATACAATTGTATGTATTGTGTTCCATGTGTATGGAAACTAATGTAGGCGCTTGTGCAATTTTAAGGTCACTTTTTTCTACTTTTGAGCACCATCTTTAACCATAATCATCTTGTAATATTTATCCCGTCTCATATTGCTCAACAACACGCTGAAAACTTAAAGATAGTGTTTGCATTCAAACATGGATGCAAAGAAAGAAACAAGACTTTAAAATGAGACAAGTTCCTGAAATATTTCACTTGTAGGCAAAATTCCCATATATATATATATATATATATATATATATATATATATATATATACTGTATATATATATGTATGTATATGTATATTAGCACTTGAGTGGGACTGTCTGGATTGGTGGAATGTAGCTCAGTACAAAGCTCATGTAAACCAGTTCTCTTGATGACTGTAGGGAGATTTGCTTTCAAAGCGCTAGTTATAAAAGTATGTTAGCCAGCTAACCATAAGCAGCAGTGCTTAGTGGCCTGCGAAGCGCGCTGCCTGCTTTGTGACAGATGATGTCTGAGAAGCAGAGCTCTCCCCTGGGCACTGCTCCTCTGCCTTCCCTCCAGCAACCAGTCAGCAGTGAAGGAGTTTATCCCTTTGCAAATTGGCAGATTAATGAGGTGCGACCTCAAACTGACACTTTACAATCTCTGTGAGTTAGTGCTGTGTTGTCAGTGTGTGTACGTGTGTGTGTGTGAGTGTGTGTGTGTGTATGTGTGCTATATTAGCATACAGTATATTGTAGTTTTGGCTGTGATGATATTTTTTTTTCTTGTTATTGTTACCAATGTTTATGAACAGCTTTTGATGTCTACACACTAAAATAACTAATTTAACAAAGGATGATGCACAGTAATACTATACTGAAAATAAGGGGCAATTTACACATAATTATACAGATATGGGAGAACATTTCATTTACATATATCAGTATATATCAATTATATAATCAACATATTTGACTTTATTTTATAATACATCTAAATATTTTGTTTAATACTTTGATAATCCACACTATATTGTAACAGCTGAACACATATAAAGTACTATGGTACATTACAACATACTAAACGCCTACATGTGTGCAGCCTCTCTTTTCAGCGATTCTAGATGTCATGAATGTTATTGATGAAAGTCAAACAGTGAAACTGCTGCAATGCAAAGCATTCAGTACATCTTGCCTTTAGCAGCTACTGAATTCAACATCATTAATTTAACAAAATGAATGACACATGAGTATAAGGTGATTTACAGTATGTTGTTTCCATCAGTTTTCAACTCTCTGGCTCAAAAAAGCCTTCTTGACACAGACACACAGGGCCATGCAAGGGCACTTCCTCCCTCTTCTCACTCCTCCCCTCTCTCCCCTCCCCTCCCCTCCCCTCTCCTCCTGCCTCTCCACTCTCCCTCTCCCTCCTCTCTCCCTCTCTCCCCCTCTCCAAGGTGTTTCCCTGGAGCTCTGCTAAGATTGTATGTCTGGACACAGCCTGAAGCTAAAGCTGAGCAGTAAAGCACGCCTGCCTTTCACCTCTGGAGGACTGCATTCAGGGCACAAGTGAAATGAGGCTAGTCAGATGTGTCACCCAGCTGGTCCCGAGACACACAGACAGTGGACAGTAGTGCAATCCACAACACAAAACAAACACCAGCACACATTGTGAGAGGCCCAGGACTGAATGGCAGGCAGGGGGCGTTCAGGTGAGGATTGAGGTGCACTTGCCCCTTCTCTCTCTCATGGCTGTCTGTAGCCTGTGCTATTGTGAAATATTACATAATATGGAATACAATACAAACTTTCACTGCAGATTGTAGGTCAACAGACTGTCAGGTTGCATTATTGAATACAAGTCTAGGGAGGTTCTGCTGAAATTATATACTCTCTAGTTTGTCCTCTTCTGGTCATAAAAATTGTTATTTTATGACCAGATACATGGCGGGGCAGGATGAGCTGAGATAATAGAATCTTTTCAGTCTAGTAACTAAAAACACAACTTTAAAATTTAGGAAACACTTTTACAGAGATTAAAAAAGAACACAAAAAGATGAGGTTCAAAACATATAGTGTTTGAAAAAGAAGCAAGAAGAGTTTGTACCACTCCAGAGCTAGCTAGACAAGCTGAACAAAAACCTCAGAAATAGAGGATTGCACATAAAAAACCCTGCTGGCACACTGAACATTTTGTCTTGGATTGGAATTGCCAATAATTCATATAACAGCCGCGCTGTCAGGGGCCTCATAGCCCTGCCATTGTGCTGCCCTTTGCTATCCTGATCACAGGCTGGAATCAAACCAGGATAGGCTAATGAAGAGCCTAAACCACTTTCCACTGCTCCCCTGCACCAGCCTCCCGACTTTATCAAATAGAGGTCAGGCCAGTTATAGCAGACTGTGCCTGAGTCGTAATTCAAACTAGCCCTAGAAAACCTTAGAAGAACCGTTAGCATGCTACAGTATTACTGGCAATGGAAATAAGTACAGCACAATACAGGAGCTTATTGTCTGTAAAATATAAAAATTGTTCACGCTGTGGGACCATTCTTCTAATGGCAACCATTATAGTTGCTCTTGTCCTACCATTGCCCCTCAGTACTGAACAATTGCATTTCCTTTGTAGTACATCTGTCTGTCTGCATTGCCTTTAAGCTCTTGGCTTGGATTAACGTGTGTTGTTTGGACACTGCAGTCCATTGAGGGCGATGTGAAATTGATACAGCTTGTATTTTTAACGTGCTGATGTTATTGTTGTTGTTGTTGTTGTTGTTGCTGCTGGCGTTACCAAGCAGCCTCTCTCCCTGGCATCACTGTTGGATGTTACAGGTTTGTTTTGTCACCATAGCAACAGACTCTCTGTTTTAAACAGCCAGAGAAAAGGTTTTAAGCCAGAAAGCAAGGCCTTCTCATAAGTAAGGGTATCATGCTGTACAATTATTCGCTGTGAAAGAAAATAGTAAGATTTCTGCTTTTTGACTGCTATGTATTCTGTTATTGTGACACAATTTTAACAATTCACTGCTAAAAACATTCTGTACGAATACAATTGTCTTTGCAGGACCCTGTCAGAATTCCCAGCCTGCATGGACATTAAGCAATAGAAATACAAAGGAAAGATTTTTTTTTTGACCAGGATTTATATTTTGATCTTTTATACTGGTAGCAATTGGTTGCTTATATCCACTGCCTGACCACTTTATTAGGACCTGTCTACCCGATTGGTTTGTGGGGCAAGTTCTACTGGTATAACCTGGGTCCCTTGATTACTCTGGAAGGCCGAACAAATGAAGTTTACTTAAACTTCCACTCAACAATGCTGAACCCTGATATGATGGCTGCTTTCAAGATAATAACGCACCCACCCCCTTTGCCAGATGTGTGCACACATGGTTTGAGGAGCATGACAGGAACTTCAGGCATCTTCCAAGGTCATTGGATCCAACTGAGCATGTTTGAGATTAACTTGAATGGCTCATTCATCCTCACGATCCGTCTGTCTACCTCTCTGCACCAATTGCATTAAATATTAATTACTGAATGGATTCCCATGATTCACCTTTCCAGCACTGTTGAGTCCCTTCCACATTGTGTCAACGCTGTGAACGGGGGAAACAATATTTGACACAAGCTCTCTAATGGCCAATCAGTGTATATCTTTTTTTATTTCCAAATTAACAGTTGTTATTCCTATGATTTCCAAACTGAATTTATTATAAATCTGTGGCTATTATTTTAAAGTTATCAGCATAACTAGAAAACCCTGAAACTTGCAATTAGTATGTCTAGACTATAATTGTATACTCTGGAGCCTGTTTGATACACAGAGGAGGTGTGCAGCTCCCTCATTGCTGACAGCGTGTGTTAGAGGAGGTGTGCAGCTCCCTCTCATTGCTGACAGTGTGTGTTAGAGGAGGTGTGCAGTTCCCTCTCGTTGCTGACAGCGTGTGTTAGAGGAGGTGTGCAGCTCCCTCTCGTTGCTGACAGCGTGTGTTAGAGGAGGTGTGCAGCTCCCTCTCGTTGCTGACAGTGTGTGTTAGAGGAGGTGTGCAGCTCCCTCTCATTGCTGACAGCGTGTGTTAGAGGAGGTGTGCAGCTCCCTCATTGCTGACAGCGTGTGTTAGAGGAGGTGTGCAGCTCCCTCATTGCTGACAGCGTGTGTGAGAGGAGGTGTGCTGCTTTAAGCTAGCACTCACGGGAGAGAAAGAGGATAAACAACTCAAAAGGAAATCTTAATTACCAACACGCATCTCTCCTAAAGTCTCTGCTCCCCCACTGCAGTTTGATTTAATAGAGCCTCACTGACCCTGCTTCGAAAAACAGACTCCTTCTAGTCAACCTACAGACTTAGATGAGGCTTCCTCATGCTGTGATAGCTCAGAGATCAGAGCAGATTAACAGGGGCCTGGATTATTCAAACTCCTGCAACCTGCTCATTTCAATACTATAACAAGGAGAGTTCTGAAACACAGGACTCAGTGAAGCAGGGTGAGTGCACTCAGTGTGAAGAGAATATAGTGAAGCGGTCATACGTATGTATGTTACACTCCATATATAGTTGGAAACATGCTTATCCAATTGTCAAGTTATTGAGGTATCAGATTCTGGGGATATATGGAGGTGTCTGTCACGTGTTACCATTGAGACTGTCAGAGCAAGCCTGAGCAAGGTGTCTAATGACCACTAGGACTGTACTTGGGTTTCTTCCTCCGTGGAATAGTTCATCAGAGATTTTTCATTGCAATTCTTTAACAAATTCATTGTTTGATAGGCAAAGAAATGACTGGTGCACACCCCTATACACTGGCCTCTTTACACACATTCCACCTTGGTCAGGCTTGCTACGGGCAGCTAGCCTTCCAGTGCTCCAGGTAGTAACAGTAACAGAGGAATGGAATTCAACCCATATTACTTATCACGTTAGAATGACAATGTGGCTTAAACTGGAATAACTAATAACCATTATGTGCCATTAGTGGCAAAAAAACATTAGAATTTGCTATCTGATTTCCAACAATCATTTCTGACAGAGAAGCAAAAACAATCAGGATAGAAAATTCAAATAGTCAATTCTGATATTATTTGTTTATTTATTTGTTTATTTAGCAGACGCCTTTATCCAAGCCGACTTACAGAGACTAGGGTGTGTGAACTATGCATCAGCTGCAGAGTCACTTACAATTACGTCTCACCCGAAAGACGGAGCACAAGGAGGTTAAGTGACTTGCTCAGGGTCACACAGTGAGTCAGTGGCTGAGGTGGGATTTGAACCGGGGACCTCCTGGTTACAAGCCCTTTTCTTTAACCACTGGACCACGCAGCCTCGTAAAGGTTGGTATTTTGATTGTGTAGCCTGCTACATATATCACGGTGTTCATGTGAAAGTCTTGGCTACACAGTGATGGGTGGAGAGAGAGCTGTGCTGTGCTAGGTTGTTAGGCCTCCCTCCTTCCCTGCCTGCATGCCTTATCATGTTTCACTTTCTCTCAAGCTCCTGTTTCAGGAAGCCCTTCCCTGTCACCGATCCCACACTGGCATTTTTCCCAGGCCTCCCCCTCCTCCGCCTGATAATTTCCTTTGTAGCCTTTCCTCCCTGCCGGTAGCGTGTTACCAAGACAAACAAAGGCCTCAATGTCTGTCTGTGCCTGAGGGGGTCAGTCAGATGAATAGCTGCTACAGAAAGGGCCTTTTTAAATGGCCAGGAGAATTGTGTGTTTGAAGCGTGGGGGTAGGGAAAAGAGCCTGAGGGGACCAAAATCAGATTTCCCCTCCCCCACCTTCACTCAGGTTTGTTTACAGCAATACTACTTGAGGCAGGTCTGTGTACTCTCCCAAAACAAGGATTCTGAGAGGGAGGGGGGAGGGGGGTACAGGGAGGTATTCAGTACTAGGAAATGCCTATAGTGGTATCATTACTGACGCAGTAGTTTTGATATAGTGGCAGTCATTTAGTGAGGTAATCTTTCTGGTTTCCCTTGCTTTTCCTGCTTTACATTGCTTTATCACTGTCACCACACTTTGCTATGCTCATACCACAGGGTACAGCAGTTGGGGTATTTGCAGAGCTGCATTGATATCAGTAAGTTCAAATCAAGACATTGATCCTTGTGGAAAATATTGCTCTTGTGGTGTTCTCCGCTCTCCGTAGGTCAGTTTTGAACGCAATCTTGTTATGCATACACTTTTAAAATCATTACTCACATTTTGTGTGTGTGTGTGTCTGGAAGCCCATTCGTTTTCAGTTTCTATTTCTGGATTTTTCAAAAGGAACCATTTTCAATGTGTCTACTCAATACATACAGTGCCCTCAATAAGTATTGGGACAGTGAAGTCGAAATTGCTATTTTTGCTGTACACTCAAGCAATATGAAAATACGATTAAAAGACGAATATGAGGCAAAAGTACAGAATGTCACCTTTTATTTCTGGCTGTTTCAACACATATATGTTTTACCAACTAAGAATAACAGCACTTTCAGAGTTCCATCCCCCCATTTTATGTGAGCACAAGTATTGGGACATTTGGCTCACAGGTGTTTCTAATTGATCAGGTGTTTCCTGTTGCATTGATTGTTCACACATAAAAGAGCTGTGAATGTGTAGTCTCAGTTCTATCCTTTGCTTTTGCCTTTGGAGTCTGCGTTTGGTGTCAGTAGGCATAATCCAACATGAAGACTAGGGAGCTGTCTATGAAAGAAAAGCAAGCGATTTGGATGCTAAAAGAAAAGAGGAACTCAATTAGAACCATAGCACAAAAGTTGGGCATAGCCAAATCAACAGTTTGGAATGTCCTGAAAAAGAAAGAAACCACTGGTGTCTTCAGCAATCGGCAACGACCAGGTCGGCCAAGGAAAACAACAGCAGTTGATGACAGAAAGATGACCAGAGCTGTGAAAACAACCCTAAAATAAGTGTCAGTGAAATCACCAACAACCTCCAGAATGCAGGGGTGAAAGTGTCACAATCTACTGTTCGCAGAAGACTTCGGCAGCAGAATTAGAAAGGCTACACTTCAAGATGCAAACCTCTGATCAGCACCAAAAACAGAAAGGCCAGATTAGAATTTGGTAAAAAGTACAGAGATGAGCCAGTAGAGTTTTGGAGTTTTATGGACAGATGAAACAAAGATTAACCTTTATCAAAGTGATGGGAAGGCAAAAGTGTGGAGAAAGAAAGGAACTGCAGATGATCCAAAGCATACCACCTCATCTGTGAAGCATGGTGGAGGTAGTGTCATGGCATGGGCATGCATGGCTGCCTCTGGAACAGGCTCACTCATCTCTATTGATGATGTAATGAATGATGGCAGCAGCAGAATGACTTCAGAAGTGTACCAATGTTCTACAGCTACCAATGTACAAGAAAATGCCACCAGACTAATTGGGCGGCGCTTCACAATGCAACAGGACAATGACCCAAAACACACTGCCAACGCAACCAAGGAGTTCATCAGGGGAAAAAAGTGGAAAGTTTTAGACTGGCCAAGTCACTCACCTGATTGAACATGCATTTCACTTACTGAAGAGGAGACTGAAGTCAGAAACTCCCCAAAACAAGCAACAGCTGAAAATCGCTGCAGTAAAGGCTTGACAAAGCATCTCAAAGGATGATACCAAGAGTTTGGTGATGTCAATGGGTCGCAGACTCACTGCTGTTATTGCATGCAAGGGATTTGCGACTAAATACTAGCTTTTATACTTCTTATATTTGCTTTAAGTTGAATTGTCCCAATACCTATGCTCACATAAAATGGGGGGATGGAACTCTGAAAGTGCTGTTATTCTTAGTTGGTAAAACATGTATGTCTTGAAACCACCAGAACTAAAAGGTGACATTATGTACTTTTGCCTCATATTAATCTTTTACTCGTATTTTTATATTGCTTGAGTGTACAGCAAAAAATAGCAATTTTGACTTCGCTGTCCCAATATTTATGGAGGGCACTGTATATACTGCTAGAACCTGTGACTTCTGAGAAGTAATATTAGGTGAACCTAACGCAGATGTAAGCCTAACTAATAAGTGTGTGTGTGCCTTTAAAACTACAGTTTACAAAAACAAATAGTTTAACTTCTATACAGCTTCTCTGTGTTTTTTCAAACAAAATCAAAAATCGTGCAAATACATATTTTTTCAGTTTTTAGTCAAATATTATGCCTGAGAGCTTTATTCACTCCCCTCTCCATCCTATAATATTTGCCTAAAAAACTAAATAATATTTCCTGTTATTTTTTGTATTTTAAACTGTAAGAAAATAAAAGATGGAACAGGAAGCAGGAAACAGACAAAATCAATTACACCAATGCAATGAATAATAAACTTCTGACTACTGACAAGATCCTGAATATAATGTCTGAATTGTTTATTTCTGTTTTGGTAATGTTATTGTGCTGCTGGTGATAAACTTTGAGAATCTAGCTCAGTCTTTCTTTTTTTGCCTAGTGCAAATATCACGTAAAAAAAACCCTGACCCGTTAACAAAAGGACAGACCAGCTCAAGTGGACCACATTCTGGGGAGGTATTTCCTTCTTTGGGAACTGATGATGGAGAAAAGTGTTCCAGTGCAGGTGTTGAGAGCATGCAACAGAAGTACTGTGTAACTCCCACAGAGAGAATAAGTGAGTGGAGGATGACTGAGACCAATAATCGAGCTATCAGTTTAATGCTTATTTCAGGGCTTGCGATAAATCATTGACGTAAGGAATCAACCCCTTAATCTAAAATCTGAAATAACTCAAAAGAAAGATCTTGTTGAAAATGATACTTGTAAGACAGAGAGAGAAGATAATGAGAGTGTTAAAGTAACACACCATTCTGATGGTGCATGTCAAATCGGTTCAGCAGATAAATACTGTGATAAGAGAGAGCAAAGAGGAACTTTAATGCTCGTCACCAGTAGAGATAACTCTGAATACCAGGGAGGGTGGCGTTTTTTAAGGGTCATGTCAGTGACACTACATGAAGAGCCGACACTTCTAAAAGTATTGGGACAGATGATGCGTGCTTCAACCCACTCAGACCCTTGTTTACTTCAGATTTACAACAAATATCAGAACAACATGTACAGAGAAACCTTATTAATTGCCAGTCACTTACTGGCTATTTGTTGCTGCTTCAGATAGTTTTGTATTCATGGTGCCTCCCATTCACTGATAGGAGTCCCACCTGCACTGCTTTTCCCATTTATACAATGCATTCACCACAGTGTGGATTGCCATGTTTTTAAATATGCTTTACCATACCTCTCTAGACATTACAAAGCTTACTTCTGCTTTATTTACACATTACTGTGCTTTTACTACACTTTCACTGTGCCTTATTACACTTTATTATGGTTTTAACATGGGGAACTTTTATAAGGGGATGATGGTCTTAATGCTGAATACTGGGCTGGTCATAATATTGAAGGGGGCTTACAATAGGAGACTGAAAAGTGGCCTTTATTGCGAGGTGGTCTTTATACTGAGTGACCTTAATACTGTATATGAAAATTCATGACTAATGGATGTACAGCCGCCTCCTGTCTTTGCTGGAAGACAGTAACCACAAGCAGCCAGTGTGTTACTGTGTGCGTGCATGCTTATCAGTGTGAGTGTGCGTGTGTGTGTGCGTGCTTATCTGTGTGTGTGTGTGCTTATCTGTGTGTGTGTGTGTGTGTGCATGCGTGCATGTGTCTGTATGTGTGAGTGTGTCTGTATGTGAGTGTGAGTGTGTGAGTGTGTGTGCATGCGTGTGTCTGTATGTGAGTGTGAGCGTGTATGTGTGTGTGTGTGCGTGTGTCTGTATGTGAGTATGTGTGTGTGTGTGTGCATGCATGCATGTGTCTGTATGTGTGTGTGTGTGTATAAGTGTGAGTGTGTGTGTGTGTGTGTGTGAGTGTGAGTGTGTGGGATACTGCAGCACTTGCCTACCCTGAGGAGACAAGTCACTAAGTCAATAGAAGGACGTTGTAGTGGAACTAGCCAGGAGCTTCAGATCAGGAGGTTTCTTTTTTTTGGTTTTACAAAAAAATCTATATATACAGAAATTGTACAAGCAATTATCAAGATACAGTGAAACCTCTCTATTAGGACCAATAGGGGTGGCGTTACCCATTATAAATGTTTCCCATTATAAAAGCATAGCGAAGTGTAATAAAGCACAGTGAAAGCAAGGGGTGTTTCTTTTACTTTACTACAGTGCTGTTAAAGAAGCCAACAACAGCCTGGAACAGCGTCCTGAATATTAAACTATCAGTCATAAACACTGACTCGAACAAGACTCAAAACCAGGACCTAGTCTCAGCGTGAAAGTTGTGTACTGATGCACTGTGCTGAGCCTCTTTCTCTCCTTGTCAAACAAGTTGCTTAAAACTGTTACAAGGCCCTGAATCATCACAGGCAGAATGCTTTAAACAAATTTAGAAAGGGAGATTGTGTTTAACTAACCTGCTTGATTTTTTTGAGGATGCAACATCGACAATGGATAATTGCAAAGCATACAACATGGTTTATTTAGATTTCCAGAAAGCTTTTGACAAAGTCCCGCATGAAAGATTAATTCTCAAACTGAACGCAGTAGGGATTCAAGGAAATGCATGCATATGGATTAGGGAGTGATTAACATGTAGAAAACAGAAAGTACTGATTAGAGGAGAAAGCTCAAAATGGAGCGAGGCAACCAGTGGTGTACCACAGAGATCAGTATTAGGTCCTCTGCAATTCCTAATCTACATTAATGATTTACATTCTGGTGTAGTAAGCAAACTTGTTAAAATTGCAGACGACACAAAAATAGGAGGAGTGGCAAACACTGTTGCAGCAGCAAAGGTCATTCAAAATGATCTAGACAGCATTCAGAACTGGGCAAACACATGACACATTTAATAGAGAAAAGTGTAAGGTACTGCACGCAGGCAATAAAAATGTGCATTATAAATATCATACGGGAGATACTGAAATTGAAGAAGGAATCTGAAAAAGACCTCAGAGTTTATGTTGACTCAGAAACGTCTTCATCTAGACCATGTGGGGAAGCTATAAAAAAGGCCGACAAGATGCTTGGAGATATTGTGAAAAGTCTTGAATTTAAATCAAGGGAAGTAATGTTAAAACTTTACAATGCATTAGTAAGACCTCACCTAAAATATCGTGTTCAGTTCTGGTCACCTTGTTACAAAAAGGATATTGCTGCTCTAGAAAGAGTGCAAAGAAGAGCAACCAGAATTATCCCGTATGTAGACAGGCTAAAAGAATTGAATCTATTCAGTCTTGAACAAAGACGACAACGCGGCGATCTGATTCAAAGATTCAAAATCCTAAAAGGTATAGACAATGTCGACCCAGGGGACTATTTTAACCTGAAAAAAGAAACAAGGACCAGGGGTCACAAATGGAGATTAGATAAAGGGGCATTCAGAACAGAAAATAGGAGGCATTTTTTTACAAAGAGAATTGTGAGGGTCTGGAACCAACTCCCCAGTAATGCTGTTGAAGCTGACACCCTGGGATCCTTCAAGAAGCTGCTTGATGAGATTCTGGGATCAATAAGCTACTAACAACCAAACAAGCAAGATGGGCCAAATGGCCTCCTCTCGTTTCTAAACTTTCTTATGTTCTTATGTTCTGTTTTCTCTAACTCTTCCTACAGATTTGCAGTGTTTTCTTGGTGTTCATTTTCATCAGTCTTCTCTGACTGGACATTTTAGGGAGCCACACGTCCCCTAAAACAAAGGAATTTGACATACATTTTGTTAGGATTTCCCTTTGCTTTGTGTGTTTTTACAAGATGTGCTGATGAGTAAAGCTATCATGTAAATTGCTGAGTCTCTCTCTCAAGCATTGCAGAGGCCGGGTGGGGAACTTGAGTAGATTTTCAGTTTATTCTTTTCTAGGCAGGGCCACTGTAGGAATTTACAGTATGAAATAATTTTCCTCTTACTGCAGTATTGTCATGGACATTTATTTTTAGTTTCTGTTTTATATAAAATGACCAGGTAATTTATTGGCTGTTATTAAAACAAATTAAAAAATAAAACATTTTTTAAAACAGTCAGGGGTAAAATTAGTGGATGGACCGATAAGCAGCTCACTTGCTTCTAGTTTATTAGTGTATGTGATAGAGAGAGAAAGGGTCAATGCCGTAAATCTCCCTCCCAACTAGAAAGGGCGCTGTGTAAGGGGGAAGGTATGCTGCCTCCTAGATCTGCCACCCCGGTGGTTGGTGGAAAGGTAACCATATTAGGAGGGGCCGGAAGGTAACCATATTAGGAGGGGCGCGTAGCTGCAAGTACTCAGGACGATTCCATTGCAGTCAGCTGCGGGGCAGTCCTCTATTGGAGAAACCATGGCGACGCGTTGATTGCAGGGAGGAGTTTTCTGGGTACAAAGGGGAAGCAGTTACGTCAGTACCTCCCCTTGCGCTGAGATACTGAGAACGACCGGACGGAGCCGATGTGTGTTTGTGAAGTTACGTGTTTGTTTTTTGTGTGTTAACAGAGGAGCCGGAGGAAGGGAGGCTGTAGCCAGCAAGCCAGCACTTACCCCAGAGCACGCCCCTCATTGCACAGCACTACACCGCACAGCGCACGCACCACAAGCACCGGAAGAGAAGAGCACATTTTCGTGCATGGAGGAATGTGGTTACCGGAGTGTCTGTTTGTTTCTTTTGTTTTGAGCCTGGACCCTGCCGTGTTTTTGCCCCAATACCATCGCTGGTAGTGGGGCTTCGTATTATTTTTCAAGTGTGGATTATTTTTGTGATATTTGCGTTTATTATTAAAAATGATTATTTCTGGGAGACATCAGTCTGGACATTCTATATCATTGCACTGCACCATTCATCCTGTCACAGTGTAATATTCCATTTGGTCAACTCAAAAAATACACCTGAAACAAACAAGCTGCCTCCTCCCATAGGAAGCAAAACACAAACATGGATAGCAGCTGACAGGAAACACCTATTGAGCTGGTATCTTCAACTTGAGCCTAATAAGGCGACCATGTTCATAAATATATAAAAGTTAGGAGTTATTTATATTTAAATGAAGATCTCAGGTAACAGATAAAGACAGTTGTTTCAGTAATGGCACCTGTATGCAGGTCACACTTTGGAGTTTTAATATAACCCAACTGTGATGAAACTTGGTTTGAAAGTTATTGAGAATGTACGAATCTGGGTATGTATAGAGGAACATTAATGTGGTGATGTTACATGTGAGAGTTGTGTGCAACTATTCAGCCACAATGACAAGAAAGCAGAAGGATCTCTGTGACTTCAAAAGGGGAATGATAGTTGGTGCTATCACCCCACAATACAGAGGCTGCATTGCGTACATACAGTGTCCCTCAGGACCACACACTGTGACAAGCGACAGTGCTGTAGACACCCGGACCACAGAACCCTGGAAGCACCTCCAACACTGGACCCTACTTCACTAACACTGTGCTGGAAGCACCTCCAACACTGGACCCTACTTCACTAACACTGTGCTGGAAGCACCTCCAACACTGGACCCTACTTCACTAACACTGTGCTGGAAGCACCTCCAACACTGGACCCTACTTCACTAACACTGTGCTGGAAGCACCTCCAACACTGGACCCTACTTCACTAACACTGTGCTGGACCCTACTTCACTAACACTGTGTTGGAAGCTATAGCAGCTACCTTTTTACAGTCGGTCATGATCTACTTTCTTTTTCATGATACTGGTAGATCAAATATTGCATAGGCAGGTGGCATACCTGTATGTCACTCACAGAATTGGTGTATTTGTCTATTGCTGCTAGATCTAAATTAGGTCATTATGTTGAGGAGTTAACCTCTAGCTGGCTCTTGTAAGCAAACAGAAGAAATGGCCATGACAATCCCCTTTCCACTTTGCAGCTTTAACCAGGGAAGGGAGGGGGAGCAGAGGGAGGTGTTATAGTTGCTTCAGTGGCTGGTGACAGGGTGTGGCCGAGCTGTTACAATGATGACGTCACGGGCCAGGAAGAAGCAACACAAAAACAATGAATGGGCGGGTGAAACTGAGCGCTACGGAGCTCAGCTGTTTTATTAAATAATAAAACAAAACAAAAGATTTAAACGAAACAAAACACAACAAACAAAAAGGCGCGTTGACAAATAAATAAATAAGTATCATGCTAATGTAAACCAGCACGCTTAGCAGTTGTTTTTACCAGTTGTTTTTAGCTCTCCTCGCTTGCTCTCCCGTACTCTCCTCTGTACACCCTTCCCGAGGGTAGAGAGCTGCAGGTTTATATACAGTGACCATCTCCCGATTAGCAACAATTAATCAATGAATTAACTCGGGAGATGGTCACCGTCTGCATGAGTTTAGTAAGGATGCGTGACTGTCAGCTAGTTAAATAATCAGTAACTGATCAGTCACGCATCCTCACAAGATTTTTAAAATCTAAAACAATAACAAATACGCTGCGCTTTCATCCACGCCGCAAACAATAATACAAATAATAACAAAACAGTGCACAAATATATATAGAGGCGAGACACTCCGCCACACAGGGTCACTGTGCTTTAACCAGGGCGGGGAGGGGGTGCAGAGGGAGGTGTTACAGTTGCTTCAGCAGCTGGTGACAGGGTCACTGTGCTTTACCCAGGGCAGGGAGGGGGTGCAGAGGGAGGTGTTACAGTTGCTTCAGTGGCTGGTGACAGGGTCACTGTCTTGTAGGCACTCTGCAGCAAGACACCCCTCTCTAGACACACAGCTGTTTGAAGACAGTTCAGGATGTGTGAGCTCTGTTTCATTATATCAAACTCCAGGCCTGACAAGTCCTCCTCTTTCGTTCCCTTCTTATTTCACCTAAATAACCCGGAATGTTGGTAGAATGTTTATTTTTTTCAGGTAATCAACAATGTGTGCAACATGACTGGTCATTTATTTTGTAACAGAAGAACATGACCACCAATCTAGCACTTGTCTTCTTTACTCATCATGTGTTAAGCAGGTACCAGAATGTACAGATGATTTCCATTGAAACACATTCACTATTTACGCCTACATCTACATTGTGTCTGCCTAATGTTTATGGTATTTGCGTAAAATACGTGTTTTTATGTTTGATTTCTGTGGCAGGATGGCTTGCAGTGGTGACGTCACAGACCAGAAACACAGACACACAGCAGCTGGGGGTTAAAACCGAGACGCGAAAAATAAAGGAGTTAAACAAAACACACACAAAAAAACAAACGGGCACAAGGGCCAAACAAAACAGTAAACAAACACAAACGGGAAGAAACGGACAAACAAGTATTATGCTGAACCAATAGCAATTGTTATTTTTCGCTTCTCCTCTTCTCTCCGTACCTCCTCTCAGTACACCCGACCGCGACTGAGTGACAACGTGCGTCTTTTATGCAGTTGTACCGAGACTCGATTGCTAATCAATCTTTCAATTAGAATCTCGGTACAACTGCTCATGGATTAATTACGTGTCCTTCCCCGTGCTCACATAGTATTACATTTTAATCAGCACGTGAAGTGATGTGCAACCCTAGTGGCTAAATACAAATATACATTTTATCACTCGTGCTACGCAAACCCATTTATATCCCGTGTACCAATGACTATACACCAACATTTAACACACTACATGCAACATATAAACAAACAATACGCACAAGGCGGGGTCACACTGCCACATATATTTTATCCAGAATTCTTTATTTTCATAAGAAATCAAATCAAATTGAAACAATATTTCAGTTATTTCCTCCGTATTACTTTTTAAAAATGCTGAGTGCTTTGGTTTCGAACCTGGCTTTGAGATGGTCTATGTCTAAGTTTTACTGGTTTGCCACACAAACTGCAGTGCAATATAACAAAATATGCAGTACTTATGCTTACTACATTAAAAAGTTACAAAAACACTGCATTATCTAAAAGTAATTGCTTTCTTAATATGTAATGCCTGCAATAGTTTTAACCCATGCACTGTTGTTTTACAGGATATAACCTCACGTATGAAACTCCAAAAGAGGGTTAGCATCAACTGGATCCCTTTAAGAATAAAACTGGAATTTTACAGAGACTTAAAAATCGACTGCTTTCTTCAACCAGCTTAATGTCTTTGTAATAGTTAAATAAATTGAGAATGTTTACACAAACGTTAAGTGTGACTGGAAGAGTAAGGTAATTTAACTGACAGAGGGCACAACACTTCAGAATGCGGCAGGGGAGTGAAACCGTAGCCCGGTGTAGGACGCCCAAAACACTACACAGTATAAAACAGAGTGTAATGAGCGTGCGTTCAAAACACTGCTGTACTCTGAATTCACGTTCAACACTCCCTTTCAAGACCAAAACACTATAGCTACGTACGCCGAAAACACTCCCCTCAAACACAATCAAATCAATAAACAGATTAATACTAATACGTACATATACCATCGTTTCTAATCACTGCTTAAATAAATAAAACCAGCTACATTTAGCCTATTAGTTTTATTTCGTCAATGTGTTTTGTTGTTAGTAGCCTATATACCTTATTACTTCAATTTGGAGCCGCTGCGTTTATTTTAAATTGATCAAAATGACTGCGGCCCTTAAACGAGGGCGGTGATTATACAAGGGCGGCCTTTATTAATAATACTATGCTTTAAAAATGCTGCAATATTTTATTACAAGGCATTTTAGAACCGGCGCCGTAAGAGGATCCGATCTACAGCACTCACTCTTCTGTGTTTTTGGGGCTTGAATACAATACATTTAGACCGTTAACGAGAGCCTATTAGGTGGGAGTTGGGAGGTCAGGGAGTATTGTACCAGCGAATCAGGAGTGTGTATTGGTTGCTATGGGCGGGACTAGAAGAGAACAGAGAACGGTAGTTTAGTGTGATGCAGTTGTTTTTCTTAACGAAAAATATTACCTCTGAATATCTGTTTGATTTCTGTTAAAACTAAAATATATCCTACGCAGTTATTTTTTTTCTCAGTTTGTTTGTAATTTCTCTGTAAGAGAAACCGAAACTCAATCTTGTCATAGATAGTAAGCATGTTTTATATATATATATATATATATATATATATATATATATATATATATATATATATATATATATATATATTTTATAGCTCAAAGAGCCAGCTGCCCAACGTTTCGATATGTTGCACATATCTTTCTCAAGGGAGCCTGTGTTTGAATCAAAACATTGGAGGTATTTATAGGTTTTTGACGGCATGACAACTACTTGTTATTGTTTACATTCAAATCTATGATTTATTCTTACATGATGTAATGCTGTTCTATATATTGTGACATCATTTTTACTTCTATCTTAGAATCTGTATTAATTCTAATAAACATTATTTTATATAAATTTATATTTTTATTATATCATGCAATGCTGGCTCTGAGGATCAGTCTAGATTTGGCCTCCCAGCGCATCAGCATGCACAATTTTTGAACAAACTTTGTTTATTTATTTAAATGTTATATATCTATTGAAGTTAATTAGTTCATTCTTTTCTGTTGAGTCCCGCTGGCATAATTGTATTCAGTCTATTTATCCATTTACTTTCTTTTATTCTTCTATATGTTGCATTGTCTAATTTTAGCTGTTCTAATACTACAAACTTTACATCATTTATGTCATGTCCTTGACTGGTGAAGTGCTGTACTATTGGTTCATTCATTTTTTATTTCTAATTAATGAAAGGTGGTTCTGAATTCGTTTATATAAAGTAGTTCCAGTCTCTCCAACATATTTGATTTCATCACATTTTTCACAGGCTATTCCATAAACAACATTGCTATTTTTACAGTAGGTATTAGTTTTTAGTGGATATGTGGTGTTCTTATGTTTAATTATATTTTTACTTTTATCTATGTATTTACACACTTTACATCTACTGGTGCACATGTTCAGTAGAACCTATTTTGTCAATTATTCTTTTATGTTTACTGTGAACTAAAATATCACCTAAATTAGCTTCTCTTTTGAATGCTACAACTGGGGCCTTAAGAAATACTTTTTTAATTTTTCTGAATTATGTAGAATCATAAGTGTTTCCAAACTATC
The DNA here is from genome assembly GCA_030684275.1 of Acipenser oxyrinchus oxyrinchus. Taxonomy (NCBI): domain Eukaryota; kingdom Metazoa; phylum Chordata; class Actinopteri; order Acipenseriformes; family Acipenseridae; genus Acipenser; species Acipenser oxyrinchus. The sequence goes on from CM060260.1 coordinate 14,352,408, forward strand.
TTAGAAATATTGGGCAAAAGTTTAGAGTAAGTCATTATTAATGGGACTCTTTTGACCTTTTTATCTCTAGTTTTATAATCTAGTAGATCATCTCTTTTTAGTTTATCCACTTTTCTTAACTCCGTCTCTATAATTCTTTCTTTGTATCCTCTTTTTTTTAAGATTTGTTTTTAATACATTTCTTTGTTTTACATAGTCACTTTCTTTTGAGCATATTCTTCGTATTCTTATTCCTAGACCCTTTGGGATTGCCCTTTTAGTGTGTATCGGATGTGCAGAGGACATGTGTAAATACTGGTGCATGTCAGTAGGTTTACAGAAGAGGTCAGTCTCAATTGAACCTTCTTCAAGTTTTACTATGGTATCTAAAAATTCTATTTCTTTCCTTGACCATCGAAGGTCCACCTTAATATTACTGTGTATTTCATTTGCTATTTTATGAAACTGGAGAGAGACTCTTCTCCATGTGTCCAAACCCCAAAATATCATCTACAAACCGAATGTATTCTAAAGGTTCTCTTTCCGATTTTCTAAGTAATTGTTCTTCCCATGTTCCCATGTATGTACTGGCAAAATGCATTCCTAATTTAGATCCTATTGCTGTACCATCGTTTTGTTTGTAATTCTTATCAACAAATGTAAAATAACTGTTTTCTAAAACTGCGTTGATCATGTTCAGTACTTCTGCTGTTGGTATTGATTTATCTAGTCTATTATCTAGTGCTTTTGACAAGCTTCTAAAGTTTCTTTCTGAGGGACACTTGGGTACAAGGATTTTACATCCATGCAAAATAAAATTGTATTCTCTGGAAGGTTGTGTTTTATTGATTCAAGTCTTTTTAAAAATTGTGTTGTATCCTTAACATAGCTTGGTAATTTCTCAACGTCGACCTAAGTTGTTTTCTGCTATTTCAGCTATTATGTGTGTTGGATTATCAATTGTACTGACTATCATTAGCATCGGGTGATTTTCTTTGTGCATTTTAGGATTTCCTCTTGCTAGGCCTGTTCTCGCATTATGTGGCTGCATGTATTTTTTAATTCTTTTGATATAATTCCTTTATTGTATAGTCTCTCCGCAATTTCCTTAACCTCTTTTGCCGATTTATTGATCTTATTGCTTTTAACTTCTTCATATGTATCTGTATTATTTAATTCACATTCTACAGATTTCATATAGTCATCTGTGTTCATTATCACTATTCCTGAGCCTTTATCTGCTGGTCTTATCATTATATCATCATCATTTAACAACTCAGTCATAGCTTGTTCTTCAATATTGGTTAGATTAAGTTTACATCTTTTCTTTAGTCCTACTATTATTTCTTGTTTAACTACTTCAATATACATATCTAACCATTTGTCTCTTCCATCCGGAGGAGTCCATGTGCTTGTACTATTAACTTTAATCCCATGCTCATAATTACCCTCTGAATCTGAGATATTTTCATTGAAAAAATATTCCGCTAATCTCATGCGTCTCTCCCACTCCTTCAATTCAGTGGCCAGTTTATCTTTATCAATGTATCTTTTAGTCGGTATAAACTTAAGTCCTTTACTCAGTACTGCTTTTTGGGATGTGGTTAAAGTTTTACTTGATAAATTAAATACTATGTCTTCTGTCTTATCTTTTGTGTATTTGGTACCATGTCTATTTTTGGTTCTCCTATCTTTGTTTTGAATTCTCTGTCTTAGTCATGTTTAATTCCCTATTTCGCATTTTATTATTAACCTGGTTTATGTTTACTGTTTTAGATTTATTTTGATTATCTTTCTTAATTATGCCACAGTATTCAGATTTTCTTCCGGTTTCATTGTCTTTAAATACAATAACTGAGAAATGGTTATTGTTGTATAAAAGATTAATTGGATCGTTCTTAGTTTTAATAGCTTCTATTGTGCCTTCGTATTTAAAACAGTCCTTATTCTTTAAGTCTATGTATACGTGTATGGGCCTATTTAGGAGATCTCAGCCGCCATAACTTCTGCCTCTGTAGCCCAAGAATCTATACTCCCGTCACTTAATTTCATTTTTTCAATATGGGTCACTGAGTCGATGTACATTTCATATTGTTTTATATTGCTTTCCATTAGTTCTATTATATTATGTCTAATTGTTCGATGGTCATTTTGTGAACCGTATAAAACTACACTTAAACATCTAAAGAAACAGTTCCCGTCCTTCTCTATTTGAACTATGTTGTAGTCGTCATAACTCTTATACTCGTATTGCTCGTATTGCTATATATATAAATTGTACAGGACTGATTACAATTCCAATTGAATAAAAAACAAAACAACTAAACCCCCTACAAGAAGATATCTTCGGACAGCGCTTAGAATCCAAATCTTAGAGTGACTGGCAAAGCTCTCTAAGTTCCTCTGAGTTTAACTTTTCACCATCCAAGCTGAGGACAAGGTAAACAGACAGCCCTTGTTTTATCCCCTGCTGTGTTGGCACTGAACTCTGCTGGGAAAAAAAAAGAAGACGTGAAGAACTGCTGTGCTGTAAGTAGTGCATCTTGGGTTGTCTGTCGGGACTGTACCATAAAATAACATTTGCTTACTGAGGGGTGTGTACATTAGTTTGTATTTCATGGTGGATTGAGGCTGCAGTCTCTTCGGAGGCGTCACATGTACATAGCCAGAGTTCAGCATTTCTTTCTTTACTTTTTGAGCAGGGGTAGAAAAAAAATACCTTTATGTTTCTTTATTGTGAGCTGCGTTTATTCGAGGGTGGCGTCTATTAAAAAGCCGATATCTGAGTGAGGCGATAATTCAAAGTAATATGGTGTATTTTCTTCTAAACATGCGTAAAACGTGTGTGTAATAGTGCTAATCTAAATCTGTCTAAACAAGACTAAATATTAATGTAATTCTGTATTTCACTAAAAGTGTAGAGCAAATACTTGACAAAGTCCCGCATGAAAGATTAATTCTCAAACTGAACGCAGTAGGGATTCAAGGAAATGCATGCACATGGATTAGGGAGTGGTTAACATGTAGAAAACAGAAAGTACTGATTAGAGGAGAAACCTCAAAATGGAGCGAGGTAACCAGTGGTGTACCACAGAGATCACTATTAGGTCCTCTGCTATTCCTAATCTACATTAATGATTTACATTCTGGTGTAGTAAGCAAACTTGTTAAAATTGCAGACGACACAAAAATAGGAAGAGTGGCAAACACTGTTGCAGCAGCAAAGGTCATTCAAAATGATCTAGACAGCATTCAGAACTGGGCAAACACATGGCAAATGACATTTAATAAAGAAAAGTGTAAGGTACTGCACGCAGGCAATATAAATATGATATGGGAGATACTGAAATTGAAATGTCTTCATCTAGACAATATGGGGAAGCTATAAAAAGGCCAACAAGATGCTCCTATATATTGTGAGAAGTGTTGAATTTAAATCAAGGGAAGTAATGTTAAAACTTTACAATGCATTAGTAAGACCTCACCTAGAATATTGTGTTCAGTTCTGGTCACCTCTTTACAAAAAGGATATTGCTGCTCTAGAAAGAGTGCAAAGAAGAGCAACCAGAATTATCCCAGGTTTAAAAGGCATGTCGTATGCAGACAGGCTAAAAGAATTGAATCTATTCAGTCTTGAACAAAGAAGACTACGCAGTGATCTGATTCAAGCATTCAAAATCCTAAAAGGTACAGACAATGTCGACCCAGGGGACTTTTTTGACCTGAAAAAAGAACCAAGGACCAGGGGTCACAAATGGAGATTAGATAAAGGGGCATTCAGAACAAAAAATAGGAGGCACTTTTTTTACACAGAATTGTGAGGGTCTGGAACCAACTCCCCAGTAATGCTGTTGAAGCTGACACCCTGGGATCCTTCAAGAAGCTGCTTCATGAGATTCTGGGCTCAATAAGCTACTAACAACCAAACGAGGAAGGTGGGCTGAATGGCCTCCTCTCATTTGTAAACTTTCTTATGTACTATTTAGCTAACTAAATTATACATAAAAGAATGTAATTCTGTCTCAGGTTTGTTGTTTATATGCAACTTCACAATCCAACCACGTGCAGAGTTTCAACAAGATGGGTAGACCCATTAGAAAAAGAGAGCCCAACTTTCAAGAAATATTCAGTTATTTATCAAAATGAGAAATAAATACCCAGATACACTTAAAGGGAAAGTGGAGGAAAAGTTAATGTCCGGAAACAATGCCAGCGTTTTTTCATTACAGATGGCCAACTAATATACAAACACAAAGTACACAGAAAAAAACGAAAAAAGTGGAACAGAATGTATCAGTATGTACAGGAATTACACTTTAGTATGTTAATAACAACTGGTATTTGTTCTAATATTAAAGATTTTTCATTTAAAAAAAAGTTGTATTAAACAAGATAACATATTCAAAATATTTTGTATAGCGATACATTTTGTAATCGCTCGAGAATTATTGTTGTTTTTGAAGCAAAATAACTTAAACCAGTATGCTTGAAATAGTCACCTGTTAACCATAGATTCCAATTTACTGTATTCACGTGTGTGTGTGTTTCTGGATGTAGTACTGTGTTTTTTTTCTTTAATGTGTATAGTTAATTTTGGTATTTTTTTTTTTTGCTTTGTATTTCACCTTTCTATTTTGATATACAGTACATTTGTACAGTTACAGTTTATATTAGTAAATTGTTCTGTTGGTTAATTCAGTTAGCTTTAGCTGAAAAACGTTTGGGGAAATACAAATGTAACATACTGTAAAAATCTACCTAAATGCTTTGAACTTAATGTACTGCTGTAGAGTGTTTTGAGCGTGAGGGTGTTTTGAAAGTAGGTAGGGTGGTGTTTTGAACATAGAAGTAGAGTGTTATGAACGTGACCCGAGTGTTTTGAACGTACACTAAAAACACGTACTACACCGGGTAACACAGCACTAACAACTCTTCTGCCTGGCTTTACCAACAGCTATTAAATATTTCACACGCATCTATCTCCTCTCGAGCTAATCAAAACACACGTGCCCTTATCTCTCTACACTGTATGACATGCGAAAAGACACAAGATGCTGGCAGCAATCGCATTAAACATTCATCAGCCTGCCGAAATAGCTACACTAACTGGTTTTAATTGCGAGGGACTTTCTTTTAAATTATAGTCGCCTCTTTGCTGTTATGCACTTACTAGAGGTGTTTTGAATAATAAGTGCTGTAAATGTGTACCACTGGGTGTACTGTATGTACTATGCTTTTTTTACCATTTTAAACAAATATTGTTTTAGAAGAAAAAAAAATTAACCGACAATTGCTTGCGTGAGAAACTGAAGGATATACACACACACACATATATATATATATATATATATATATATATATATATATATATATATATATATATATATATATATATATAGTGTTGTTCAGGAGATTGGACAAAACGATAATGTATGCATTGAAGAACCCGCAATATAAATGGTAAAAAGCGGGCCTCGTCTAGTGACTTGTTTAGATAACCTGCACGCAATGCAACATCTCGTTCAAATAATTTGTGTTCACTAAAAAGCATTCAAATTTCTAAATACGTATGTTTTACTGTTGTTGTTTATGTATTACATTTACCACCACGCATGTTGGAAGTATACCCACGCTTCCTTGTCCTTTTTGGAAAAATAATTGTAGATCTAGTTTAAGAGATTACATAGCTCCGAATTAATTTTGACCTTTGCTCTCCCCAGTAAAGCAGAAACATTTGGCACTCAAAAGGACTGTCCCGAGACTGCATGACCCTCCCCCACACCCACAGTATGTTCATTTCAGCCTCGTTACCGCCTCTCATTGTGCTCTGTCACTTGATTCAGCTAGAAAAGAAAAACGAGAAGCAAGACTTCACTTTCAAAAACGTTGTTTTTATTACGTGTGTGACAGATACACGTAGCAATGTCACCATTAAGCGCAAAATACATAACTGTACGAAAAAAAAGACAACAACGTGTACAAACTCAAACAAGTCTTTATAAAAGACACGTTTACATATAAACCGGTATATACAGTTCAACGCAGCCACGTCTCGGAACGCACGAGACGCTGACTACAACCGAGTTCAACACTAGCACCGATTCTGCTCAAGAGCACACAAGGTGAATATTTTGTATTGGTAAATGCTGCTCACCGCTTTAACGTGAGTAGATCTACAAAATTACCAAGGGTTGGCTTTCTCCCCACCACCCTCACCCCACTTTGGACAGGTTTATATGATCTTGTTTACCAAACACAATGGTTCCCATAGTTTTGTGCAACATGTTTTTCGATGAGAGGAAAATGCGGCTTTTAAAAACATAATTCAAAAGCTAGAACAAAAACCATTTAACAGTGAACCCCTAAATTGTATCTGGATACAAAATGGCTTCAGTTTTAAAATCACGTTTACCTCATTCCCGCTGTGTACAACGCATAGACATAGTACCTCACAGAATCTCCTGCTAAACATGCCCCGACACACCACGGCACGTCCCAATGCTTGAAACTCCCCTTATGCCTAACCATGTTACATTTCCCGTCTATACGGGAAGCCCCGTTTTGGTCCTCTCTCCACATGGTTCGTCAAGCATTCCTGGGGGAGGGGGTGCAGCCATACCCGATACCTCCAATGGTGCGTTTACACCAATTCGCTAAAACGTGTCCATTAAAAAGCCACTATCGCTGTAGTCCAAGGGTTGAGGTTTTTTAGAATTTGATCGCAGCATATCTGTCCCGCACCGGAGTCTCTATCACTATCCCCCGCCTCCGCTTCAGCCTGCGTATTGTCTTTGCTCAAGAGTCCAGAGAAACTGGAGCCGAAGATGGTAATTAGGCTGGAGACGTTCGCGGTGTCCATTTCCTCATCGCCTGTGGGCGTTGAGAATGGGGCCTGCTTTGTTTTTTTAACCGGAGACTCTGGCGGTGGTGCTTTCTCGCTGCTTCTCCTCTTCCTACTACAGGAAGCCCCCAGTTGATTATCTAATTGTGTTTCTGTCACGGAGTCACCGTCACCACCTCCAACTGCATCTGTTTCCCCGCAACCGCCCTCGTCTCGCGGGGGTTTCGCTTCGCCCCCCTCAGGCCCGATCTGGTTATCGGGCACTAGGTGTTCAGCCATAGGAATAGCTGTTGGACTAGAGGCCGGAGCCGCGTCGTCTCCTTTCAGTTCTGAGGACTGCTGTCTCCTGAAGTCCGAGCCAGAGCTCTTGTCTTCTTTGCTGTCTGTGCAGTCTGCCTCAGCCGCCTCTTCCCCCTCCTCTGTCGGTGCTGCGGCGTGGCTTTCGGTGAAACTTTCAACGTCGATGGTCAGCTCTGGCGGCGTGTTCCCCGCAGGTAGCCCGGGTTCGTTGACGGCAGTTGCTGCAGGAGCAGCAAGGGTTGTGGCCGTGTACTCCGCAGGTTCAGAGGTACTCTTTGGCTGGTCAGAGTCCATGACTTCCTCATGCGTGCCCCAGTGCTGCTGCGCGTTGAGACACACACTCTGGTAGTAATCATTGAGGTATACCTGCCGGGCGCTCCGGAGAACGAGGGAGACGAGGAGGTTCTTATGGAGCTTTATCCCCCCTCTCTGGATTCTCGAATTGTAGATTTTCCCCAACGAGATGCTCATAATCCGATGAGCCTCCACTTTAAACTCCATTTTCTTATTTTTGTCTTCAGTAAATTTCGTTGAAAACTTTATTTACAACAGAACAAAGTACTCACTGTAACCACTGGATTTCAACACGTTTTCCGTACATACATCTGCAATATTGTAAAATTCAAGTCTGTTTTAAAATCCCGAAGTTTTAAGCCTTCAGAAGTCTGTAGGTCCTCTTAATACATTTCCGCATGCGGAATCACAGCCTGATTATTTAAAAAATACAATAAACTGCTTAAACAACGCCAAATTCTATGCGTTGTTGAGTGATATAAAACGACAGCGATTAGAAGCGGAATTAACGTATTTTTATAAACAAATGACATACACAATACTTCAATCACACTTTGTCCTGAGAAAATGAGGCTGTAATTATATTTAGCATGTTTATATACCCCGGCGTGACCAACACGACATCCAATAAACGATCAGACGTTGAATTACAAACTCTTCCAATCCCACCCGCCAAGTCGGGTAGACCAATGGGAGTCCGGGTAGGAAGCAAGCTATATTTAAATAGTAACGTGGAGACTGGCTTTAAGCGGCGATACGTTTAGAACCGGGCGCTAAAATATAAACACAATTGACCTATTTCAAATATATATTTTTAAACGCAGCATACTAGTTTGTATTATTATTATTATTATTATTATTATTATTATTATTATTATTATTATTATTATTATTATTATATAAGAACACAATTACAAGAATATACAAACAACGGACCATACTATTAAAATACATGCAGATAGTGCCAGTAGCCTGTGATCTTCGACCAATGTTTTTTTCGCTCTTATTTTGTGTAATTTTATTTTCCACATTATGCATGCATTAATTGTAATACTATTTAAAAAATAGTGTATTGTTATATACAGTTTTTCACAAATTCTACATTTGGCGTTGTTTTAACCATTTTCCGAAAAACCCAGAACACAAACACAAGTTCTGCATTTTGACGTTGCCCTTTTAAGAGTAATATTATTTTGGTGGCTGGCATTGGGCTGATGTCATGGTTAGTCGGTGTCACGCAGTCACATGATGCTTCTGTGCAATTAGACCCACATCTCAGTGTCTGGTATGTGTTGGTGAATGTAGTCGTAAGGTGAGGTTAGGAAGTGTTTTTTTACACTAAACTCGGGGAACATTCAAAACACTTAATACGTGAGAATATTAAGCACAACATAGAAATGACTAACCCAAAATAACCCAGAGGCAGGAGGCACGGCCTGTGAACGTGTTGGTACTCAGGAACAGGATAGAAACTAATGTTTGGATAACAAAATAACAAGAAGTTGTGAAGGGGAAAGGGGGCGTTATATCCCGTTTCCACTTGCCACGCTTGAGTGCACCTCGGAAAGTCCGTCTGAATCCGAGGCGTTTCCCAAACTGGTTTCAGGAGGTACCGTTTCGTATGTCGCACCCACTGAGTCCCAAACTAGTTTGTGCGGAAGTACCCATACCTACCCGCAGCACACAGGAATATCCACTAGAAAGTGTCCTGAGGGTATCAGATAATTGTTAATGGGTAGGTATTGGGTTTGAGGTTAGGTTTTAGGGCAGTAGTTGGGTTAGGGACAGTGTGGCTTGATTTCGTAGAGGTGCCTAGCTCTGTAAGCGAAAGGTGGGACAAAATGGCAAATGCCCTAGAATCATCTGATGCCCTCAGCCAGGACACTTTCTCGAGGATATGTCTTTACGCTGCTACGTACCCAGACGCAACGTCACTGCTTTTTTTAAATTTTCACTCCAACAATGGCTGACGCAATCGATGCGAGAGGTGATGAAATTAGAGCACTTATGGTCGGAAAGTGCCATACAGGAACAATTGAGCAATAAGCAATTTAAAAGTGTTTGAAAAGATCGCGAAAATACTGCTGGAGAAATGACTGCATCGGACTGCAATACAGTGCCGTGACAAAATAAAGAAAGTAAAAATACAGTACACATTTTTTTAAGACGCCAACAACAAAAGTGGCGACTGTAGAAATACTTTCAGGTACTTTGAGGCAATGGACAACATACTGGGGTGCCGTCCGGTACACTGGAAGGTATTGTTTGTTCCAGTCCGGCGGAGGACAAATACGAGGTATGTGGACTTTGCTGTTGCTATTTTTTTGTTGTGTAACCTTAAACAAAAGTACATTTTTAAATCTGAGCTGCTGCGTATCTCAGCTGTGTTTTAGTACACGGCATGGTTTACCCTTCTGAAAAACAAGTTCCGTAAAGCTAGCAACAATAAGATGATTACTTCCGGTTTTCAAAACGGCTCAGCGCAGGCAAGGTATCAAAATAAAAGTACCGTATCCAGCACATAAATATAGTTTATATACATATAGAAAGTGGGGTGCGATGTAATGTAGACACACTGGGGGTATAGAAAATAAAGTTAATTACTTAAGATTTACGTCACTGTAATAGCAACAATACTTTGTATGTCAGGTGTCTACTTAAAACAGCCATTTTCCCTTCATTTTCGGGTGCTGGGCACACTCAAGACCCACTTCTGACAAAACTAAAGATTGTGCATCTATGAAAGTGGGGTGAAATGTAATGTAGACACACTGGGGGTACAGAAAATAAAGATGACACCACACTTTGAAATTGAATTACCTGTGCTTTAATTTGTAAAGTGAATTTTAAGCTAACTAGACTACTGTTAACAGCACTGGGGGGAGAAAAAACCTAATTTCTAATTTGAGGAAATCTCCAGAAGTCCTCGGCTCTCAACAACCCCCTTCTTCAGGGCATTCTAAAAATATATATATAAAAAATATTTGCACGGATCAAGTATAACACTGAAGAAGATCAGGTCCACGATGTCCTAAAAAACAAAAAACTGTGAGAACTAGAAAAAACTAAGCACTTGAAATATTAACTTTGAGATATGGAACACAGAGGAACATAACTTTTGATTAATTTTAAATTTATTTATACAGGAATAATTCCTTGGAGGGCTAACTCATATATTAAAAGTACCCTCATTTTATTGCAACACAGTGCATTGTGATTACCACCAAATAGCAATGTTTTTGCAAACAAACATACATATACTCCACAACTAATACTGTCAGACTGTTTTTGAAAACGGGAACACCTATGACAAAATTCTAAAGAAAATGTTATGTTAGGAATAATACCATATAGTGCCAAGTATTGCATGGTGACGTATCTTTGTAATGAGGGAAGCATATTTTGAATTTCCTTTTCATATGCCTTTAATGAGTCCATTATATATATTTTTAATGCTGTACATTTCGCCTTGTTTGCATCATGCTTCATATCGATTGCAATAAGTATCCAGTGGGATGACTGTATATTAACAGGAACAAAAACAGAAGCACCACCAATTCCTATCATTTTGGGGTGGCAGTACTTCAATGTCATCACAATAGAGACTATTCATAGTTAACACACTTTTGTCTGTGAAATTACTACTTAAAAGGCACAGGTATGCATCTATAATGTTGTCGTTTAACCAATTTCCATTACATATTATTTCTATATCCTCATTTGTCAAATTAAATGGTAAGTTTTTAATTTCAAGAGGAATAGGTTGGTTTAATTCAAATCTTACCATTTTCATGCATTGAATAGAACAACAATGCATAACTTCTGTTGTGCAATACTTTTGTATTTCTTCAGATGACATGCAATCATATGCAACTAGAAATGTGGATTTTGAAATCATTTTTTTCACTATTTCAAAAGATATTATTACAGTTCCATTCCTGTTTCTGGTCTGTTTTAAATATCGTAACAAATGGATATTTATCAGAGCATGACATAATAGTTGAAATATAATATGTTTGTTTTTTGAAAATAGAAGACAAAGAAATATTTGCAGGTAGTGTGGAAGTGGTTGTATTAAGAGTTATTATTAATGTTTTTGGGAGATGCAATACATGGAATGTTTTAAGATCAGCATTTACATTCCCACATTTTTGGCAGGCACCATGTTCTTGTACAGATATATGGGATAATATATATTTTTTAATCCCGTCTTCGGATATTTCTTTTGGTTGTATTAAAAGTAAAGATTTATATTTAACGTGCGCAATGGGCTGCCCTTTACATTTCTTGCAATTATACACAAGCAAAATGTTTAAGTGAAGCAAGTCACTAGCTAAAAAGTTAGCCAAAAGGGTGTTATTTACAAAACATTCTATGAAATCTACTATTTTATCAAAAGGGATATGGTTCAAGGATGATTTTGAAAAATGTTGAGCATTAATTTTTTCTAATTTAGAAATTGCATCTTTTAAATGACGAGATGCAGATGTTTTGTTTGCGACTATTAATCGGTGATAAGATTCTTGAAATGCTGTTGTGGAATTAGACACTTGAGCAAAGGCACGTATTCATCTTCTCTAATGTTATGCATGCCCGGTAATTCAGCGTCAACATCGGCTACTTTATTAACATCTCCATTACCAGAAACATCGTGTTCTATATTACCTGTAGTGGTTTGTTTACAACATTTTAATTTATCAAAAAAAAACTAAACGCGCAGTTTTCCTCTTGCTTACTATTTGGAGAGTCATATGATATATTTAAATCGTTCGCACGGATTTTTAATTTATTGTCCGTCATCAGCAAAGCCCAGTAGTGCCCACCTGCTCCTGAACCTCCTGTGTGACACACTATTGAATTGAGATTATAATGTTCTCTCTTTCCATCACTTAAAACTATATGAATAATACCAGAAGCTAGAACCCGGGTGCGTAGTACATTTTTAGGCTGAGCTCGAGGGACATATACCACAATAATGTCGGGAGAAGTATTCCACACAGTTTCCCTTTTTAATTTCCCATTGCAGTTCATGCATTTTTACAGTGCTTCCCCGTTCTCCATTTCCTGTTGGAATAATGTATATAGAGAAGTAGGTACATCACCTTATGTGACCCTTACTATGGAATTAAAAACGCTTTCCGTGCATAGTTTTGAATAACTACATGTTACACATCTATCAATATATTTTACAGTAACATTGTTTTTTATTTACAGTGTGTTTAACCATGACATTAATGGAAAAACTAAATCCAATGGATCGTTTTCTTTTTTAAATGCTAAAGACGAAATAGACGCGCTTACTTCTGTTAACACATTGTGTAGCACACTGCAGGAGAAGGTACATCCTGGATTTAATGTTGCAAATTGTAATAAATATGCTAGATTACTTGGTATCTGTGTGGTACCAGTGACATACGATTCGTCATATTTTTCCAGTTTTTTTCGTATTTTCTCAATGTTTAGAAAACATTGTATAGCTGAATTAAACCAACAATTAAGATATTGATTTTGGAATTTACAAACATCAAGTATGCGCTGGGAGTTTAATATGTTAATTGACCCACATTCTGTTAATTTTGTTTCAACTTTAGAGCAAGTTGTTTGCTTATGAAATGTATTAGAAAATTGACGAACTCTTAATTTGCGTCGGTCCTCCTCGTGAGGACGCGTCCCGCTTACATTGCGCATCTAACGCATTTTTACTGTTTTGTGTACCCCTTTAATTAAGGTTAAATATGTTCGTATTCTGAGAAGGTGGATTTTGAAAGGAACGTTTAAGGTTTTTTTGGAATAGGTTTCTTTTTATTCCACTCCTCTTCTGCTTCTTTTGATACACGTTTTCTTTTACCTAATTTTAATCGCACTTTATCACAAAAGTCCCTTTCTCTAGCCTTATATAGAACTGAAAGTTTATCAACACATTCGTCAATTCTCAACTTTTCGTTATTTAAATACAATACTTTTGTGTTTTTGAAAGCTACTTCGGAAATGGCAATTGTTTTATTTTGATAAAATAAGTTTTGTAACAAAAATATCTGTTTAAAGTTCTAATCAGCATATCTGACCAAATAACTATAACGGGAAGGAAAAGACCGAAAAGTTTCTCTAAAAGAATTGTTCCGAAATATGCATTTTTTTCGCCACATTCACTCGTTTCTAAATTGCGTTGCGCTTTCAATTTAATGTTTTCAAAATGTTCAAGAAATGGAGATTTAATTTGTGAATTACATTCTAAATCCTCATCTAGAATGCTTCTATTAGAATCAATCACATGTTCTTGTCTGTTTATGTTTTTTACTCTATCTTTCAGCTTTAATAGACTTTCTGTAACTAGCGGGTTATTGTACCTACTTCCCAGGAGTATACAGATTTCACAAACAACAGCAGAGACCTCATCGAGACTACTGGAATTAGCCAAAATGCTAAATATATACATTCCTACTTCATAACGCTCATCTTTACCGCTATACTGTTTTTTGCATAATCCACTTGCTTGTCGCATTAAATGACTTTTGCAAGACCTAATGACAGTAAATTTAAGATCGGTGTCATTTGCTGTTCCATTTACAATATTCCAACAGCGACGAAGGTAACTTTCCATGTTTTCATTATTGAATACTTTAATTGATGCCTGAAGCAGTACAATTGACCTGTCGCTGTTTATTTGCACAGGCAACGTATTTTTTTGGAAAGTCTTTCTTTAATAATCTCTTATTGTTGTAAGAAGATATTCCACTGCACTTTGTGTGTGCTCTTCGCTGATCATAAAAGCTACAGACAAATGAGGAGTTACCGGACTACATACTAACAATTCATAATATAAAATTGTTTTCTTCGTAAATTTTGATTTAACAATGCCACCTGTGGCATCCCAGAAAGCAGGACTACTGCGTGTTAATTCATGCCATAACCATATACCCCCTTCAGTAAAACATATAACTTTAAGTGGGACCGCTTGTATAATTTGTACAAAGCCTTTAAAACACATGCTACTTACATCACTATCCTCCATTTTTTTAGCATTGTAAGTGCTATTATTTCGTCGTTATCAGTTAATGTGTTGCTACGATACTCTGATTGAATTTTTCTTAAGACAGCGGTATCTGAACCAATCCCTGTTCTATTTAATACAGCCAGGTTGTTTCTCTCGGGACCCCTGAATGGTCTAGCTTTAAAGACATCTGAAGTGTGCAATACTGTGCCCCTGTACCGCACGTTAAAATGCAGTATTTTAGGATGCGATAGTGTTATGGTGAAGTTCATTTTACACGATCTATGCTTGCAATATCTATTTATTTGAAGATAAGGTTTTTGTCCTTCTCATGTGCAGTACTAAACCTGTGGTTTTTGAATATTAAGACGCAATAGGGGTTTGACTCTTTGATTTTATTCGCAAATAAACCTTCCCATGTATATTTTTTGAAATACTTTCCTTTTTATTATTTTTTTAAATTCAACCACACTTCTGCTGGCAATGTAAAATGTGCAGTTTCTGGAATCGAACATTTAAAATCAGAAAATGTTGCTTTATTTGATAAAATGCAATTTAAATTATCCTTACTGATTAATGCATTATCTGGGTCATTTTCATCTGCATCTGAAAAATCGAATTCAGAGTCAACAACATTATGCTCGCTGTCCAGATCAGTGTCAATGCGATCATAGTCGGTTGATTCCTGTGTTGCTGTACTGTTTTTAAAACTTGGTACAGCTATAAAAGAGTTTAACTCAACAACATCAAATGCCCCGGAAAGCGATTTTTCTATTTTATCTTTTACCTCTGTTTGTACACCTCTACTTATTTTTGAAGAGCTTAATTCTTTAACTAGATTGTGACTGTTTAATTTGATTGCAATCATGAATATTACTTTTCTTATGTGCTGTCAGTTTTAAAGGGTACTCTTTTTGTTTTCCTGTGAAAGTAAAACCTGTATGTGCTGCATTTACTTGTAACTGATATGTCTCTAAACTACAGTCAAAACCAAATGAGTCCGAGCTGCTATCTGTGTTTAAGGGAATACCTAAGCAAACAAAATGGTACCACTGGTTACAAATGTCACAAGCTAGCATTGGTCTTTTACTTTTATTGGGTGATTTACAAACACAAAATAATACTTTTTTTTTAACACTGATTCTGTGGCCCACTCATCACTATCAAAGTCTTTTTTTATAATTTGTTCTTTTCCTTTTTGGTTTCTTTGACATTTCTCTTCAGTTTCTTCTTAAAATAAAACATTTGTATCAATTTCAACATGTACTAGTGTACTAACATTGTCTACATTATTTTCTGATTTTAAAATATTCACCTCCTCTACAAGTGTATGTATGTTTTTTCTATTTTCTTCCCATATTCTAGACAGCAGTACCTGACTCCTTCTGCAAGCCACAGGTCGAGTGTGTGGCCAATTCATAGATTTTGCTACTAATTGCCAAAATTCCTTGTTATTTATGCCTATATCAGTAGTTTCCTTTATGTAATGTATTGCATTTGCTATTTGTTTGTAATCCAAATTATTTTTCTTCCCTTTACATTTCTTATGTTTAATACCACTGCCTCCTTTTAGTTTCAGACAAAGTCTAGAACAAAAATCTGGATTATTAATAGAATTATAGTTTGTTTTACCTTCACATCTTGCCTCACCTCTCTCTCCGGCCTCACCACCTCTCTCTCCTGCCTCACCTTCTCTCTCTCCTGCATCACCTCCTCTTTGTTCTGCCTCACCACTCCATCCTGTCTCATCTCCTCTCTGTGCTGCCTCACCTCTGCATCCTTCCTACCTCACTTCCTCTCCATCCTGCTTCACCTTCTCTACCTCCTGCCTCACCTCCTCTCTGTGCTGCCTCACCTCTCCGTCCTGCCTCACCTCTGCTTCCTGCCTCACCTTTTCTGCCTCCTGCCTCACCTCCTCTCTGTGCTGCCTCACCTCTCCGTCCTGCCTCACCTCTGCATCCTGCCTCACCTCTCCTTCCTACCTCACTTCCTCTCCATCCTGCCTCACCTTCTCTGCCTCCTGCCACACCTCCTCTCTGTCCTGCCTCACCTCTCCATCCTGCCTCACCTCTGCATCCTGCCTCACCTTCTCTGCCTCCTGCCTCACCTCCTCTCTCATCCTGCCTCACCTCTCCGTCCTGCCTCACCTCTCCATCCTGCCTCACCTCTCCTTCCTACCTCACTTCCTCTCCATCCTGCCTCACCTTCTCTGCCTCCTGCCTCACCTCTCCTTGCCATCTTACCTGCTACTATCCCTTCACATCTACCTGCCTTTCTCTGAACTGTCACACTTATCTCTTCCTTCCTACCTCACTTCCCTCTCTGCCTGCCTCAACTTCTCCTTTCCCTTTCTCTCCCCTCTCTTCTGCTCTGGCACCTCTCTCTGACCTGGCCTGTATGCCTTAGGGTAGCACACGACATCTACGTCAAGGATGCGGCAAACATTGCCACCATTCACATCCTGAAAGTGGATGAAAATCATAACTCTCGATGGTAAAAACAAAAAATAGATATAACACAGTTTAATTAAAGTGAGATTTATATCATACACACTTTTAATTAATTAAAAAAAGACAATAAAAATATATTACTGATAAGCATTTTTATTGATGGAATTTACCATGAAAAACATAACAAGAAAAACAAATAGCACAACAAATGTAAAAGCTGTAGAATTAAAGGATGATAAAATATATTTCCTGTTATTGTTTATTGGATTTTTTTTCGTTGAAACGAATGTGTGCAGTTTAACTTTTGTATCACAAAAACACAAGTTAACATTAATGTTTTTATTATAAAAAAAATATGACATAGTAATCCAATCAATTCATTTATTTTAGCATGTGGTATGGGTTAAAAATGGTTAATTATAATTAACGACATTTCAACTGACATAAATCTTTGTTAATACAATATCTTAGTGCAAAGAATTAAACAAAATGTATGTTATACTTACAGAGTGGAACCATCTGCAATTACTATTGGACGTCTTCTTACTCTGTCCTCTTGTCACCTCAGCCCATGAGTAAGGATCTCATCTCTGTGGTGGTGCAGCTGGTGTCCTTCTCACCACCAGCCGTGGAGTCACTCTGCGGAATGCACGCCTGGGTGCAGCAGGGGTGGTCTTGATACCCTGTGGAATTTTCAGCTGAAAGTAAGCTGCACACCAGATCAGCTGGGCAAAGATGGGCATTCCATGGTCATCACTTAGATGCACCCCGTCACGGCACCACAGGTCAGAGCTCCTAGCAGGGAAGTGATCTACAGTGGAGAGGTACCTGTAGGAAGAGTTAAACAGGGTTTAATGGACAGTACTAATATCATGCTAATATCAGAGCTGTCACAAAAAAGCATGATCTAGTGATTGAACGGATAAACCACCAAGAGAAAGTGGGTAGCTGGGTATAATCCAAACAACAAAACCATGAAGAAAAAAAATATATATATTATCAATAATAACCATAATTGCTAATTGGTGTGGGTTATTTAAACGTCAAAAATATTCACAATTGCTCCTACATACCTTACATTCATGCTGGCTGCAACTCGATCGTACTCTTGTCTTGATACGGGAACTCCACTTTCAGCCGGTTTGGAAAATCAATTACCACTACCTTTTAAAAACAGAATAATAACATTGTATGTATGTATTTATTAATTTAAAAAAATGGGTTAAAAAAATGAAGTGTTTAATTGATGACCTTATTCCATCTGCCCTGGGCTGAAGGGATCAGGCTGGCAAACTCCTTCCCTGCTTGTTGGATGCTGGTTTTCAAGAGGTTGTCCCCTGGTGCAATAAGGCACAGCAGGTCCGGCTCTTCAGGTAGGGTTTCGTTCAGCACCTCTTTACGGAGTGCAGCTGCACAAGCGCCTGGAGTGCTGCTGTATCCAAAGAGCAGGTCACCCTCGGGCATCTGAACGTAACCATCTACCAGGCTCCTCACATGCGAGTCGCCAAAAACCAAAACAAACTGAAAAAAAAAAAAAGAACACAAAATGGCCAGATCATTTTATTTAAAAACAATTTCTAAATAAAAAATGAATTGATAGATTATGCTCGTTCTTTACAAACCTTTGAGTTCTCTCCTGCATTCTCAGGGAAAGCTGTCTTGTGGTAGTGGCTGGTCACTGCTGATCTCGGCCACATGTTGGTCTTGTGCCGTTTACCATACAGCTGATGAATATCCATAGCTAAAGTACAGAAAAAATTAGTTCTTTATGAGTAGCATTTATTATATAATGCAAAAATGGGTGGATAAAAAGAAAATAAATAATAAAATAAATTTGATGTACACAGTTTAATTTATGTATTTAATTAAATCATATTTATTGTACTGCGTTATTTTTATTGCATATACATATAATCACATACAATTAATACAATTTAAAGTAGATATTTAATGTAGATTACAATATAACAATGAAAATACTATAATATATATATATATATATATATATATATATATATATATATATATATATATATATATATATAATATAAAAGGTTGTTTTAAAATATGTAATTATCTACGTATATTTATTGTAGACCTTCCACGTAGATTGAAATATTGCTATTTTTGTGCTGTTTTTGTGCTCTTCCAATTGGTAAGTGTGCTCTTCTGTTTGCTGCTTCTTTCTCCTCCAACCGTTAACTGAGTTTGACAGGAGTTAGAGACAACCGTTATATGAGAGCAACGAGAGACTTATCTGGGGGAAAAAAACGTTGCTTCCGGAGTGAGATGCGGAAGTAAGTTTTACCGGAAGTTGCTGTTGTTGCTTATTGTTGCTAGCTTCACATTGCTTGAAAAAGACTACTAGATTACTACTACATGTTTACTTCTAATTACCTTCTAAATTACCACACAATTATTACTACATACATCAGTAAATAAGTAGTAATTTTGGTAGTGAAATGTGTAGTAATAAGTAGAGTTTTGGGTCGTTTCACTACTTGTAAATACTACACATTTCGTACTGTAATTACAACTGAACACCTGCTTTTCTTACTACTCTGACTGCTTACTTACACTACATAGTTACCACACAAATACTACTGGTTTCCTAAAGGCACTACAGGATTACTACTGATTTACTTCTGTATGTAGTAGTAATTGTGTAATCTAGTAGTTTTTTTTCATATGGAAGATACTGAAATTGAAGAAGGAATCTACGAAAAAAACCTAGGAGTTTATGTTGACTCAGAAATGTCTTCATCTAGACAATGTGGGGAAGATATAAAAAAGGCCAATAAGATGCTCGGATATATTGTGAGAAGTGTTGAATTTAAATCAAGGGAAGTAATGTTAAAACTTTACAATGCATTAGTAAGACCTCATCTAGAATATTGTGTTCATTTCTGGTCACCTCGTTACAAAAAGGATATTGCTGCTCTAGAAAGAGTGCAAAGAAGAGCAACCAGAATTATCCCGGGTTTAAAAGGCATGTCGTATGCAGACAGGCTAAAAGAACTGAATCTATTTAGTCTTGAAATTCTAAAAGGTATTGACAATGTCGACCCAGGGACTTTTTCACCTGAAAAGAAACAAGGACCAGGGGTCACAAATGGAGATTAGATAAAGGGGCATTCAGAACAGAAAATAGGAGGCACTTTTTTACACAGAGAATTGTGAGGGTCTGGAACCAACTCCCCAGTAATGTTGTTGAAGCTGACACCCTGGGATCCTTCAAGAAGCTGCTTGATGAGATTCTGGGATCAATAAGCTACTAACAACCAAATGAGCAAGATGGGCCGAATGGCCTCCTCTCATTTGTAAACTTTCTTATGTACTATTTAGCTAACTAAACTATACATAAAAGAATGTAATTCTGTCTCAGGTTTGTTGTTTATGTGCAACATCACAATCCAACCATGTGCAGAGTTTCAACAAGATGGGTAGACCCATTAGAAAAAGAGAGCCCAACTCAGATGGGCTGAATGGCCTCCTCTCGTTTGTAAACTTTCTTATGTTCTTTATGTTCTTATAAAAACACTAGCGTTAAAACCAAATAATTGCAAAAAAAAAAGTACATGCACTCCAATGCTAAACTAATGCCCTGCTGCAAAGCATAATGCCAAAACATGTCCGCTGTCCATGTCCAAGGTATCTGGGTTCTGTTTCAATTCGAAGACGACCACCAAGACATTATCTATGGGATATGCCTGCCCATTGGGTAGGTATCGCTGAGCTCTCTATATCAGAGCTGCCAATAGGCCCCTTCCTTGGATGATGCACTCGGTCCCACCCACGAGGGTATAAAACTACTATCCCAAGGAAGCCATTTCTCTTTTTTTCTTCTCAAGACGGTAAGGTAAGACCTCTGTATTTAACTGAGCGTATTTATAAAAAAAGAGCTTCTCAAGTCAAATCAAGTAGATTGTATTTCCCTTGCATTCATGCTGAAAGCTGGCTTGCCGCTTTCCCGGAATCAACGACTTTGAAAAGACCAAGCCCTTTTGTCTTTCTGTCTTTCAGCGGCCTCCTCGCTTGCGTGGTAGGCCGCCTTTTGTATCTGTCTGTCGTGTGTGAGCGACTGCCTGTGCAGTCATCCGCAAATGGTTGTCTTTTCTTCCAGAGAGTACACAGTTCCTCTTCAGGGCTAGGCCTTGCCGTATCCCCGCTGTTGAGTGACTATTCCAGCTGCGTCACCTCCACGGGGCTAGGCCTTGCTACATCCCCACTGTCAAGTAGACCCTCTTGGCTGTGTAGGCCCGCCCACTGCGTTGTGTCGGGCCCAAAAAAAAAAAAAGAAGTATGCTCTCCCTTTTACTATCTTTCCACGTGTTGCTGTCTGCTTCAACTTGCCCACCACGGCTTCGGCCTTGTGTCCCCCTGGTACAAGCTATGCGCTGACCAGGTGTGTTGACCACCTGTGGTGCTGCGGTACCAGCGGCGACGGGTGCCCTTGATACTCAGGTATCTCGGTGCACGGGTGCTTAGTGCATGCAGCTCACAGTGCCCAGGGCCTCAGCGTCGGTGCTTAGTCACTGCTCTGCATACGCAGTACTCGGTGCACGCAGCGCTCGGGCTGTGTACAAGGCTAGTGCGGGCACAGCCCCCGGCAGTGCACGGTGTTGACCACTGCCTAGACCTAGCGCAACAGGTCTCGGTGCGGCACAGTACTCTGTGCACGTGGTGACGCGGTACTCAGTGCATGCACGGGCTCAGCACACGCGGTGCACGGGTCAAGCGGTGCTTGATTCTACACTGCTGCATGGGCATACAGTGTCCAGTGTTAGGTACTGTTAGCGCTAGTGCTTGAGCGCAGTGTGAGTGGTGCTTTCTGCACGGCATGCAGAACTCCAGGCCCATGTCAAGTCGGGGTTCCACCCGTGCACGGCCTGCAACACCAACATCCCGCAGAAGGACAAGCATTCCCTCTGCGTGCAATGCTTGGGTGTGCAACATGCCACCTTGGCCCTCGAGAAGGAGGTGGCTGTAACATCTGTGAGGCTTTCCAGCCACCAGTGAAGGAAGCTTGTTTGGGGAGGGCCACGAGGGCGAGCTCCGCGTCCTCTATGGCCGGACCGTCAGCGTTTCTTGGAGCCCCAGAGCCCCTCCTCCATGACCTGTCCCAGGACCCCCTGCTAGACATCCCCGATGCGCAGGCTGCCCGCAGTCGCTCCCCATCTCCATAGCGAGAAGGGTGAAGCGCTCCAAGCAGGCAAGGGATATTATGGACCTGAAGGCCCAGATGGCCCAGGTCTTAGAGCTTCTGGCTAAACAGGCGTTAGCAGCTCAGGCCCAGGCCCCGTTGCAGCCCCAATTGCCATACCCCCCCTCCCTTAGGGGAGTTCAGGGGGGATGGGAGGAGGCGTCTCAGCCGGTGCTAGAGGACGCGCTTTCCATAGCGGCCTCTGCGGACGAGGCCTCATTCTCCTCTGACATGCAGGTGGGCGAGACCCCTGCTGAGGAATAACCGGCTTCGAGGTTGCCTCGAAGCCAGTGCCCCCATCATTGTCCAGCTCGGTAACGGCACTTATGGGACACGCTGCAGCTTTCTTGCAAGTTCCCTGGACGCCAGCGGCGGAACCACGCCGGTCTGTGTTCTGGACGCAGGCGATGGCTCCTCGTCCTCAGCAGTTCCTGGCCTTCCCAGACTTCATGGAGGTGGTACGCTCCTCCTGGGATCGTACGGCCTCGGGTCCTAGCGTGCTGAAACATGTCACACCAACAATCCCCACGGCTCCACTGGGTGACCTAAGGCATCGCCTACAGGGCACATCAGCGGCAAGCAACCGGGCACATCCGGCAGGGAACGCAGGTCGTGACCAGTCCACACACAGCGTCATAGGAGGTGTTTTCAGGGCCAGCGCCCTAGACAGCCTCCCCAAACTGCCCCGCCGCAGCCCCAGCAGGGCCCCTGAAGGTTGGCGGAACAGCTGGAGTACTGGCGCGCTTGCACCTCAGACTCCTGGGTGCTTGCCGCCGTGCAAAACGGTTACGCGCTTCAGTTTCGCTTGGGACCTCCTCCCTTTCAAGGCATCACAAATACTTTCGTGGCAGACCCTCTCCAGACCTCGGTACTTCAGAAGGAAGTGGCCACCTTGCTGTGCAAGCGAGCCATTTGTCTCGTAGACCCCCCTCCCACAGAGAGGGGTACTATTCAGCTCTTACAAAGAATTTAAATTGAATGAGCTCGTCTGCAAAGCTCTGATCCAAATCAGTTGGGTAAGCAGAGGAAAGTGTATTGGCCTGCTTACGACTATCACTGGTGTCAGGCTCCTTGTCATCAAACAGAACTCCAAAGCAATCATTCAGAGGCTTGTATGCATCCAGTCATTGATTGAGACAGCTGAGTAACTGATCAATTATCACATTGAAAGTCTCAACTTGAAATTTGTGGCCCCCCTTAATTGTGACTTCATGCTCCCTGGTTTCATCTGCAAATGCTTTCCGTTTCCTTATCCGATGAAGGTTGTGCAGATAGGTCTGGCACACACCTCTAACACCCATGGCAGTCTTTTCAAAGTCTGAAAACTGATCCTGAAGCAATGCCACAAATGACAGCAAAGACTCCAGTAGTCGCACAGCAGTCTTTAATTCAATGTCGCTTTTCTGCATCAGCTCACTTGTCATCTTGAACCTGTGTAGGACGGCATCCCAGAGATGGGCCTTGAAGGCTGTCTGCAAGCGTTCCATTTTGCCACACAACGAAGTTGCCTTGCGTCATTGTCACAAAGACGGCAGCAGTGAGTGACGTCAGACCAGAGACCGGGAGCAACACAGAACAGACAGAGACAGTGAGGTTTTGATGAAGCTGAGCGCGTGATCGCGCTCAGCATTTAATAATCAAAATAAAAGAGCACAAAAAAAACACAGGACACGCACATTCGCCAAAACAAACAGGTAAACAAAACGGACTATACAGACAAACGAACAAACACGGTGAGTGAAAACATATATTTAAGTTCTACTTTTTAGTTTCCCTTTCTCCACACCCATTCTCCACTCACCGAACATCCAACCCCGGTGAGTGAAAACATGCTGTTTTATGCAGTTGTACCGAGACTCGATTGCTAGTCAATCATTCAATTGGAATCTCGGTACAACTGCACGTGAATTAATTAAGTGTACTCCCGTGACCACACATTACATTTTAACCAGCACGTGAAGTGATTTGTGCCATCCTCGTGCCTAAATACAAATCTACATTTTTAAATACACGTGAAACACAGACCCGTTTATATCCCGTGTACCAATGACTATACACCAACATTAAAACACAACACGTAACATATAACACAAACTACGCACAAGGGCGTGGCCACATTGCCACAGTCATGTATCAAGAGTTTCATGCATGTCACCTGACAAACTCCCCAAAGCATCCCTTATTGAGCTGTAGTTCTTCCAAAGTGCTAAACAGGAAGTTATTTGAAGATATCTTAAAATGATTTACAGATATCATTAAATGAACAGGAAGTTATTTTAAGATATCTTAAAATGATTTACAGATATCTTTAAAAACCCTCATTTTAAGATATCTCTAAATGACAGTTTGGCGCACCATGCTAGCCAAATCCACATATTATTTAAAGATATCTGTAAATCATTTAAAGATATCTTAAAATAACGTCCCGTTCATTTAAAGATATCTGCAAATCATTTGAAGATATCTTTAAATAACTTCCTGTTCATTTAGAGATATCTGCAAATCATTTAGAGATATCTCTAAATGTATTTTAGATATCTTCAAATATAAATGAATTTGAGATATCTCTAAATGATAATTTGGCTTGCCATACTACTCCCCTTTCTTCACCTGTTTCCTCTCACCAGCCAATCCCTTACCCTGAAACTATATCCTGTTTTCAAAATGTGCGCGCATCAACTAAATAAGAAACAGGACACACAATAAAAAACATAAACAGGAAAATAGGCTTAAATAATTTGATATATGTGTATATATATATTTTTTTCTTACATTCAGAACGTGCTTGCAAGGTACCGAATGCTATTTGCATGCTACATTAAGCACCATTGGGATTATTGTGAGATATGCGCATGCGTAGGTGTGGTTCATTGCATGGTATTATAAATGAGATGTAATTTTAAAACATCAAAACGAGGCAAACCTGGCTGGGGAAAACAGCCGGCCTTAAAATAATTTAGAGGGAATAAATAATAGAAATCACCACGTACCCGAGGGGACGTGTTTAGTTGTACGGGAACTCCGCCATCCCAGTGTATAGGGTAACTGAGCGTAGGACGGAGGCTCGTTCCTGACCGGCTTAGCGGCAGTGGGGCACTGCGCAAGCAGCACTTTTGTTTGTAGTTTTATTACTGTGCTTTATTTTCCCTTTTCTTTCGCCTTTGGTTTTCATTATTATTCTGAGCACTTGTAGTGCCTGTACCTGTTTTAGTAAACACCGTGGTTCTGGTTACTGTTGTCAGTATCCAGTCCACGGACAAGAGCGCCATCTACTGTACCAAATAAATCAGTGCGCCTGAGCGGCGTTACAAATAAAGTACTGTCTCCTTGTGTCAGTGAATTGCCCACCACCCTTCCACAGTATCATATTGCATTTGTGTTATTATATTTTTTTGTGTTTTGGAAGACTTCGATATGATCAATATCGATATTGAAATACGTGCACAATATCGATATACAATTTTCATATCGATGCCCACCCCTAAAATAATAGCGGCAGGAACATTTTCTTTTTTCACTATGGCATAATGTACAATTACGTGAAGAACCTATGTCATGTTGCAGAAGAACGATATGCAGCCAAATTATCGGCTGCAAACATCGATAACTGCCCTTACAAGTTCCCAGCCGATGTGTGGATATAATTTTCATCCTCTAAAGATGTAAAGGCTTTATTATTATTATTATTATTATTATTATTATTATTATTATTATTGCAGACATTTGTCAGTAATAGTCAGTCCATCAGACCCATGTCTCCTGAGCTTCTTTATGGCATTTATCCACTTTTTAGTTTGTCCTTTGGAAAACGGTGAAATGAAGGCTTGTTTCCCTTCATCAAATTGTGGTTAACCAACTGCTTCACATTGTTTTGGAGTTTTATTGCGCAAATATACTAAACACAGCACAGTTTCCCATTGTAAACATAGCAATAATGTGGCGTATTTTCACCCCTCTGTTTCTACTGTCTGTGCTGTTAATACCGCTGTATTGTGTTCCTCCCCCCCGTCTGTATTACCTGTAGTATTACCTGTAGTTATGGGTGTTGTCTCCTTCTGTTCTGCCTACTGCGTGAAACGCAACACTGGTGGGATGAAAACAAGAAGTAATCCAGCGTTGAGCAGGAGCAGATAGAAGACGGAGATGGACCAGTGGCTGTGGTTCGACACCGAGCCGTCATGGAACCGGTGGGATGGCGGACTGGAGGAGCAAGGCTGGTGCCTTGCCTGCGGGGAGTTCGGGCACCAAGTGGCGTGCTGTCCCTTCCAGGAGGAAGGGGACCTACTGCCTGTCCGAAAATGAAAGCGGAGGTTAACGAGGGAGCCTGAACCATCTCCAGTGTGTGAGATGGAAGACCTGCCGCTGCCGCACGCATGGTGTGCTCTGGCCCCTGTCATTGGCTGTTGGTTGTGTGTGCCCATTGGTCCTAGTGTGCGGCTGGGGACCAATGGGATAGCTGTTCGCTCCGGCACCCGATTACTATAAAGGTGCGGAGCTAAGTTATAAAAGGGGGCGTTGCACGCTCATTGTGGTCGTTCCAAGGCAAGCAGCTAGAGCAGTGGGGTCTGAGAGATATCCTAAATAAAGCTTTGAACCTAAAAGCAGCATGTTGTCTCCTTCTGTTCTGCCTACTGCGTGAAACACTACAATATATACAAAAGCAGTAATCGTTAACTATTTGCGGTATGTAATGTATGTAAAAAAAATAAAAAAAGACAATGTGCAAGCATTGTTGGGAATGATCTTGATGTCTGCGTATTTTAAAAATATTGCTTGATACTCTGATTAATATACTGCCCTCCGCTTCTTGGAAAGTGTTCAATTATCTGTTTGTTTCTATTGCAGCAGTACTGTTAAAACGGAACCCTATAAAAATTACCACTGGATTTTGGAACAAGGTACGATGGTATCTGTGAAAGTACAATTGTATTGTATAATATATGTATCCTACACCATCAATGTACAATTCCCTGTGTTACAATAATGCAGTAGAACCATAATAATAATAGTATAGCTACACTATAGAACTGTGGTTCATTTTTATAGGGGTATAGCTTCACACAATCTACATTTACTTAATCGTATTAAAGTAAGAATGATGTGTGTCATTCTCATCTTATTTACAATGTAAAATTGACATGCTTACATGTCTGTATAGGTTAGCCTAGGTATACACAATAAAATATAGGAAGCTGAAATTCAGGTAGTCACTCATTTGCATCCCAGTTTTTGTTCTGTCCTTTAAGCTCATATGCCAATTGATTTATCAAAGTTGAATGATTATCCCTTTTTTTAAGTCCCTTTGGTCATATCATGTTGACCTGCTTTTTGTCTGTGAGTATCTCACAAGGATCATCCTTTCTACAAGTGCATGTAACCTGGCCCAACATGCATTTGTGTGGTACATATGCCAATGGAGTTTGTATGTCATAGCTAAATATCTCTGTGCCATGTATTTACATATCCTAAATGAAATACAGACTGAAATTAGAATTTCAATGTACAGGCCTGCGTAAACCACAATGACACCGTGCAATCAGTTTAAGATTATATATATATATATATATTTTTTTCTATAACTGTTAATTTGCAGCATGCACAAAGTGAATTAGATATAGGGTATATTCACCCTAGACATGTTCACATAGATATACCAGCATGTGGATTAGTGTTTAGGGCTCTACACTCTTTACCGGAGGGTTGAGGGTTCAAACCCAGGTGGGGCACTGCTGCTGTACCCTTGAGCAAGCAGGTACTTCACAGATTGCTCCAGTAAAATACCCAGCTCTACAAATGGGCACAAATACAAGTCACTTTGAATAAAAGCATCAGCTAAAAAATTATCTATAGCAATATATGTCCATATGTGAAACACACACACACAAAATACAGCAATTTATCATGTAGTCACATAGAGGTGGTGATTAAATGGGTCTCTTTCAGCAAGGTGCAGTTGTATTGAAGTGAAAGTGGTTGCCTATAGGTACAGTTGGTGGTTAAAAGTGGAATTGAAGACAAACCAACCCTAACCCCAAACCCTAAATAACAAGCTGTGATGCAAATAAAAATGCAACTACAGCCTTGTATTAAAGACTATAATTAGGGATCTACCGGAAATCGTGAAATTGAGGGGTCACCGCGAAATTCACCTCTTAGGGGCCAATGCATACAAACAAGTAAGGAGAAGAAGAAAAAAGAAACCTTGTTTAAATGAACTACTGCACACCTCAGAAGACGCAAACTATGTATCTTCCTTCTGTAGATAGCCCTTTTTGATTCCTTCGCCGTCCTGTGTGCATTGCACTTAAGCAAAAAACAAACAAACAGAAAAAGGTCTACAAATAACATTTACACAAAAAAATTATCCAAAGCTGTTAACGTTCTTGTTTACTATTCAAATGACAAAGTTTTAATCAGCCTATCAGTTTTATGTGCTCTGTACTGTGCAGTAGGGGGTGGGACAAAGTTGGTGCTGCATTGATTTGATTTAAGTTGCTAAAATCTAGTTTTCAGCATTGGAGGTAAACTAGTAGAAATGGACGACAAAAAAAGCAAAGTATATTTAGGCTGATGATCGTTTCAAGATATTTCCCAAAGAAACTGTACATGCAGACTGAGGTCATTGTTTTGCTTATCGTAATGTGTCTGGAGAAAATACCATCGATCGCAATTTAGCTTCAGAATCACACATTAAACAAGAGGCTACTACAGAGGTTGCTGAACATAACGTAACGTAACGTAACATAAAATAAACAGCTTTCAGAAACCAAACTGGAAAGTCAGCCCAGACAAAAAGTATTCCTGTCTGCAAGTTAAATCAGTACTAAAACGATCCAGCACAGCCACCTCGCTTCAAACTGCTGCTTACTTTTTCGCAGTTGGAATTTTAGACCCGAATAGCCACGTTTTCTTTGTTTTGACTCGGTACTAACAAAATAAATTATTGGATGGGACAAATAATATGACAACGAACGTGCTGCATACATTGCCTTTATTAAAGTATGCCAGATGCCCTTGAGGGTAACCGAGTCTTTGGGCTGTTTCTAATTGATTCATCTGTATAACTTAGCAAAGCTTTGCCTTAACTTCCAATCCAGTGGATGCAGACGTGGTCTCAATTTATGGGCAACTCAACTGCTGGGTGATGCTGCATGCTTGCCTTTAACAAATGACAGCACTCTGTTTTAGGAAGGAAGCAAGTACCACTATTTTTAGGCTTTATAGTGTTCTGAAATACTGTCTACTTAGGTTTATTTAATGTTAAACAGGTCCGCGAAATCCTAATTTTATTCCGCAACATACCCGTGAAAAATACGTAAATTTACCGCGATTTTAGTAGACCCCTAATTATAATCATTGAACACATCTGTGATGTTTGTTGGTATAGAAATGAATTAGTAGAAAGGTAGTGGATTTTATCTGTTCCTATTAAAATTGGAAGATTTTTTGATTACATACACAACATACACATAGGGTAGCAGTGTAGAGCAGAGGTTAGGACTCTTGACTGGAGAGTCGTGGGTTCAATCCCAGGTGGGGGACATTGCTGCTGTACCCTTGAGCAAGGTACTTTACCTAGATTGCTCCAGTAAAACCCCAACTGTATAAATGGGTAATTGTATGTAAAAAATAATGTGATATCTTGTAACAATTATAAGTCACCCTGGATAAGGGCGTCTGCTAAGAAAGATAATAATAATAATAATAATAATAATAATAATAATAATAATAATAATTAATAATAATGACAAGGAGTTCTGTAACCACTGGAGGTTTTTTTTTATTATAAATTTAGTCGTTGCCAATTATTTTTATTATTTTCTCCCAATTTGGAATGGCCAATTATGATTTGAAGCTCAGCTCACCGCTACCACCCCTGCGCTGTCTCGGGA
The DNA here is from genome assembly GCA_030684275.1 of Acipenser oxyrinchus oxyrinchus. NCBI lineage: Eukaryota > Metazoa > Chordata > Actinopteri > Acipenseriformes > Acipenseridae > Acipenser > Acipenser oxyrinchus. The sequence goes on from CM060260.1 coordinate 14,382,358, forward strand.
GGGCGAAGCGAACCACGCTGTCCTCCAGGCGTCTGCCGTCAGCCGACTGCTTTTTTTCCACACTGTGGACTCACCATGCAGCCACCCAAGAGCTACAGCGTCGGAGGACAACGCAGCTCTCGGGCAGCTTACAGGCAAGCCCGCATGGCGCCCGGCCAGACTACAGGGGTCGCTGGCGCGCTGGTGAGCCGAGGACACCCTGGCCGACCTAACCCTCCCTACCCCCGGGCGACTCTCGGCCAATTGAGCGCCACTCCCGTCCACGGTCGGCTGTGGAATAGCCTGGACTCGAACTCGCGACGTCCAGACTATAGAGCTCATCCTGCACTCCACGATGGAGCACCTTTACTGGATGCGCCACTCGGGAGCCCACAACCACTGGAGGTTTTAACAAAGAACTTGATTACAATCTTTGCTCTTATGATTTATCATGTATATTAGGTTATAGTTTGTGGCATGGTGGTGTGGTGGTTAGTGCTGCTGCCTCACAGCTACAGGGTCCCAGGTTTGATTCCCGTTTCAGGGGAGTTTGCAAGTTCTCCCCGTGTTCGTGTTGGTTTTCACCAGGCACACCGGTTTCCTCCCCTCATCCAAAAACATACTGGTCAGGTTGATTGGTCACTCTAAATTGCCCTCTGTGTGCATGCTTGTGTGAGTGTGAGAGTTGGCCAGTGATGGACTGGTGTCCCATCCTGGGTGTAGTCCTGCCTTGCACTGTGTCTGCCGGGTTAAGCTCCAGCTCACCCGTGACTCTGTATTGGATGAAGTGGTTATTGAAGATGGATGGATGGATGGTTAATATTTGTAATAATGCATGTATTGACATCCACATGTTTTCCGATTAATAAACATTTGGACTGAACATGTTTAATTTTCCCACACCATAAATTGTCAAAATCCCACATCAAGTATTATATATACATTTAGTGGTGCACAATTCTGCTCCTCTAGAGTCGCAGTCAGTCCAGCAGGTTTTTGTAGCTGTCTGTAAATCTCCAACTGCTTAAGAGCAAATAAAAGGGTAAACTTGTCCAATTAAGCAAATTAATTCAAATCGGGTAATGAAGGCCTCAGGGGGATCAAAAAATGAAAACCTTCTTGCCCCGGAGTTCTGCACCCCTGACAAAGTAAATATTAACACAGTCATTCATTCACAGTTGTCTGAAGGTTTTTATTTATTTATTTAAAAGCACTTTATCTGTTTTGATTGAAGTCCTGCTTTCCTGGCAGTTATTTTTGACAGATATGTTTTTATGGTATAGCAAGAAATGATGAATGTACACTTGCTTTTTGTTGATATTTTAAAACCAGCTTTGGGGGGGATTAAATCAACATTTAGACCCATCCACTAAAACCAAATTAGAAAAATGTACTTAATAGCAGTTTGATTTGTCATAAGTGGTCACTTTCTTCTACTACTATTAAATACAACCACCATTAAATTCTGACTTTGCGATTAGCTGGTGGGTCAAGGTTTAATTTAATTCCCCCATTTCATTTACACTGAATAAAGGGTATCAATAATTATGGAGCCTACTGTATTTGCAAGTGAGTATTCCAAGCATTCTCTATAAACATTTAAATAAACATATGTAAACAATAAGTATTAATGACTTTGTGCACAATATTTTACTTTAAATGCATATCATTTACTAAATATATTAAACAACCTTCAACAATGTTACATGTAAAAACCATTAAATAACAAACCATCACACTGCACTGCACCCTTTAGATGGACATGCAAGTGCTTTTTTAAATGGTGGCGTTTGTTGGGTTTATATTTGCTTGGCTGGCAAAATGGACAGTGGTACACAGTGCAGTACAAATTGGGTACACCGTTTCACCTCAGGCAACACTCCTCCTTTCACTGCTGTTATATGTAACTGAAATACAAAGCGTAAATTACAACATGATTAATAACCTACAATTAATATACATCAGTGTATCTACATTGAGATTGGATGATCTGTAGCTAATGTGAAATTTAGAAAACACTGATGTATATTGGTACAGTGAGGTATATTCAATGGCCTCTATACTCAAAGCATTTTTTTGCATATTTTGTATTAGCATCCTTTTTTTAGAGCTGTAAATGTTGACATAAAATGCAAGTTATGGAGTATGGTTTCCTCATACACAACATCTATACATATTAAGCATATGTGCTGTGCAGGGGCGTAGCTAGGATTAGATTTTACTGAGGCAAAAAAAAAAAAAAAGCTGAACAAACCTCTTGCAGATGCTGTTCATGTTACAAAGGTAAAGTTATCATCTTATAAAGCCTGGAGACTGTTCATGCAAACTGCAAAGCAATATTAAGTCCCTTGGATGATGATGTTAATGTTAAAATTTGATGACCCATATTATTTCAAAGATTAAAACCAATTGTCTCCCAGCAAAACCATAGCAACCTAAAATGACAATATTCACACTGTCAGAAATATGTGATTTTAAAAGGACAAGAATATAACATCAATATTAATAAGTAGATGGGTTCATACCTTTATTGACTTTGTTTCACTGCTACTTAAGTTGCCTTACACTGCTGGGACTGGTAACTCCAGCTGTCCGGTAAGACTGGTGCTGACACTGTGACTGGTGCTGACACTGCTGGGACTGGTGCTGACACTGGGACTGGTGCTGTTTGTGTACAATATTTGTATGACTCTATAGTACTTTGACAAGGTATTCACCAATAATAATAATTATAATAATACTACTGTGATGTTCCCACCTCTGCTAGATCTCCTTTGAACATTTACACAGTTTCTCAATCAATTCTAATATTCTTTTGTTAGTATAAATCGACGATAGGAAGTACAGTACTTCAGGTGGGGAAACCAGTCACTGAGGTCCCGGTGCTGCCTAAGCGCACAGGCAGGTCGCTATAGATGCAAATACACAGCCACTTTGCTATAATAAAACGCTATGCTATAGCAGGTAGGGTGATACTTGGACGAGCTGACTGTCCAGGTAAAGTGGCAAGGAAAAAAAAAAAAACGCCATACAGCCAGCTATCCCGGTTTAGCTACACATTTAATGTCATCATAAAAAACAGGTTCTTGGATTTTTGCTGTGCTGGCGTTAAAACATTCTACATGGGGGGAAAAAAAGGATTTATCAAAACATATTGCAGCTAAAGATCACATTGCACAGGGGCAAAACAACAATATAAATGATAAATTCACTTAACATTGATTCTTACCAAGAGTTGGCTTCTTTGCAAAGGAATGTGTAATTGGTTGTTTTTTTCTCCGTTTCATGTTAGTGCTGCACTGTAAACCAGAGTACAGAGTAACTTGAGAAACGTCTTTATGGCGCGAATTTGACTTCCCCATTGTCTGTACAGCCCGAGATCACAGTAATGTGAAAAAATGAAAAATAGTATTTTATATATCTCAATTTTACACTCTTAAAAATAAAGTGAGTACGGGTTTTTTAGTCTTCACAATTAAGAATTAAGCCGATTTTTACCGGGCGGCAGCCTCGGCTGCCTCAATGGACGCCACGCACCTGCTGTGACTTCTTACATTTTATTCCTTTTAGAAAAAGTGTCAATAATAGCAAATTTGTGTAAAATGCCTTGAGTAGAGAGAGACTGATGTTTCTGTAATTGATGCATTGTTAGGGTGTTTTATATTTATATATATATATATATATATATATATATATATATATATATATATATATATATATATATATATATATATATATATATATACAGTACTGTGCAAAAGTTTTAGACAGGTGTGAAAAAATGCTGTAAAGTAAGAATGCTTTCAAAAATAGACATGTTAATAGATTATATTTATCAATTAACTAAATGCAAAGTGAGTGAACAGAAGAAAAATCTAAATCAAATCCATATTTGGTGTGACCACCCATTGCCTTCAAAACAGCATCAAGCATCAATTCTTCTAGGTACACTTGCACACAGTTTTGAAGGAACTCAGCAGGTAGGTTGGCCCAAACATCTTGGAGAACTAACCACAGTTCTTCTGTGGATTTAGGCAGCCTCAGTTGCTTCTCTCTCTTCATGTAATCCCAGACAGACTCGATGATACTGAATAAAGGGTATCAATAATTATGGAGCCTACTGTATTTGCAAGTGAGTATTCCAAGCATTCTCTATAAACATTTAAATAAACATATGTAAACAATAAGTATTAATGACTTTGTGCACAATAATTTTACTTTAAATGCATATCATTACTAAATATATTAAACAACCTTCAACAATGTTACATGTAAAAACCATTAAATAACAAACCATCACACTGCACTGCACCCTTTAGATGGACATGCAAGTGCTTTTTAAATGGTGGCGTTTGTTGGGTTTATATTTGCTTGGCTGGCAAAATGGACAGTGGTACACAGTGCAGTACAAATTGGGTACACCGTTTCACCTCAGGCAACACTCCTCCTTTCACTGCTGTTATATGTAACTGAAATACAAAGCGTAAATTACAACATGATTAATAACCTACAATTAATATACATCAGTGTATCTACATTGAGATTGGATGATCTGTAGCTAATGTGAAATTTAGAAAACACTGATGTATATTGGTACAGTGAGGTATATTCAATGGCCTCTATACTCAAAGCATTTTTTTGCATATTTTGTATTAGCATCCTTTTTTTTTAGAGCTGTAAATGTTGACATAAAATGCAAGTTATGGAGTATGGTTTCCTCATACACAACATCTATACATATTAAGCATATGTGCTGTGCAGGGGCGTAGCTAGGATTAGATTTTTACTGAGGCAAAAAAAAAAAAAAAAAGCTGAACAAACCTCTTGCAGATGCTGTTCATGTTACAAAGGTAAAAGTTATCATCTTATAAAGCCTGGAGACTGTTCATGCAAACTGCAAAGCAATATTAAGTCCCTTGGATGATGATGTTAATGTTAAAATTTGATGACCCATATTATTTCAAAGATTAAAACCAATTGTCTCCCAGCAAAACCATAGCAACCTAAAATGACAATATTCACACTGTCAGAAATATGTGATTTTAAAAGGACAAGAATATAACATCAATATTAATAAGTAGATGGGTTCATACCTTTATTGACTTTGTTTCACTGCTACTTAAGTTGCCTTACACTGCTGGGACTGGTAACTCCAGCTGTCCGGTAAGACTGGTGCTGACACTGTGACTGGTGCTGACACTGCTGGGACTGGTGCTGACACTGGGACTGGTGCTGTTTGTGTACAATATTTGTATGACTCTATAGTACTTTGACAAGGTATTCACCAATAATAATAATTATAATAATACTACTGTGATGTTCCCACCTCTGCTAGATCTCCTTTGAACATTTACACAGTTTCTCAATCAATTCTAATATTCTTTTGTTAGTATAAATCGACGATAGGAAGTACAGTACTTCAGGTGGGGGAAACCAGTCACTGAGGTCCCGGTGCTGCCTAGCGCACAGGCCGGGTCGCTATAGATGCAAATACACAGCCACTTTGCTATAATAAAACGCTATGCTATAGCAGGTAGGGTGATACTTGGACGAGCTGACTGTCCAGGTAAAGTGGCAAGGAAAAAAAAAAAAACGCCATACAGCCAGCTATCCCGGTTTAGCTACACATTTAATGTCATCATAAAAAACAGGTTCTTGGATTTTGCTGTGCTGGCGTTAAAACATTCTACATGGGGAAAAAAGGATTTATCAAAACATATTGCAGCTAAAGATCACATTGCACAGGGGCAAAACAACAATATAAATGATAAATTCACTTAACATTGATTCTTACCAAGAGTTGGCTTCTTTGCAAAGGAATGTGTAATTGGTTGTTTTTTTCTCCGTTTCATGTTAGTGCTGCACTGTAAACCAGAGTACAGAGTAACTTGAGAAACGTCTTTATGGCGCGAATTTGACTTCCCCCATTGTCTGTACAGCCCGAGATCACAGTAATGTGAAAAAATGAAAAATAGTATTTTATATATCTCAATTTTACACTCTTAAAAAATAAAGTGAGTACGGGTTTTTTTTTCGTCTTCACAATTAAGAATTAAGCCGATTTTTACCGAGGCGGCAGCCTCGGCTGCCTCAATGGACGCTACGCACCTGCTGTGACTTCTTACATTTTATTCCTTTTAGAAAAAGTGTCAATAATAGCAAATTTGTGTAAAATGCCTTGAGTAGAGAGAGACTGATGTTTCTGTAATTGATGCATTGTTAGGGTGTTTTATATTTATATATATATATATATATATATATATATATATATATATATATATATATATATATATATATATATATATATATATATATATATATATACAGTACTGTGCAAAAGTTTTAGACAGGTGTGAAAAAATGCTGTAAAAGTAAGAATGCTTTCAAAAATAGACATGTTAATAGATTATATTTATCAATTAACTAAATGCAAAGTGAGTGAACAGAAGAAAAATCTAAATCAAATCCATATTTGGTGTGACCACCCATTGCCTTCAAA
>CM060260.1:14389335-14516835 GCA_030684275.1 Acipenser oxyrinchus oxyrinchus
ACCAGCACGCTGCACAGCTCAGACAGGCCAGCACACTGCACAGCTCAGACAGGCCAGCACACTGCACAGCTCAGACAGGCCAGCACACAGCACAGCTCAGACAGGCCAGCACACTGCACAGCTCAGACAGGCCAGCACACAGCACAGCTCAGACAGGCCAGCACACTGCACAGCTCAGACAGGCCAGCACACTGCACAGCTCAGACAGGCCAGCACACTGCACAGCTCAGACAGGCCAGCACACTGCACAGCTCAGACAGGCCAGCACACTGCACAGCTCAGACAGGCCAGCACACAGCACAGCTCAGACAGGCCAGCACACTGCACAGCTCAGACAGGCCAGCACACTGCACAGCTCAGACAGGCCAGCACACTGCACAGCTCAGACAGGCCAGCACACTGCACAGCTCAGACAGGCCAGCACACGCACAGCTCAGACAGGCCAGCACACAGCACAGCTCAGACAGGCCAGCACACTGCACAGCTCAGACAGGCCAGCACACTGCACAGCTCAGACAGGCCAGCACACTGCACAGCTCAGACAGGCCAGCACACTGCACAGCTCAGACAGACCAGCACACTGCACAGCTCAGACAGGCCAGCACACTGCACAGCTCAGACAGGCCAGCACACTGCACAGCTCAGACAGGCCAGCACACTGCACAGCTCAGACAGGCCAGCACACTGCACAGCTCAGACAGGCCAGCACACTGCACAGCTCAGACAGGCCAGCACACTGCACAGCTCAGACAGGCCAGCACACTGCACAGCTCAGACAGGCCAGCACACAGCACAGCACAGCTCAGACAGGCCAGCACACTGCACAGCTCAGACAGGCCAGCACACTGCACAGCTCAGACAGGCCAGCACACTGCACAGCTCAGACAGGCCAGCACACAGCACAGCACAGCTCAGACAGGCCAGCACACTGCACAGCTCAGACAGGCCAGCACACTGCACAGCTCAGACAGGCCAGCACACATGCACAGCTCAGACAGGCCAGCACACAGCACAGCACAGCTCAGACAGGCCAACACACTGCACAGCTCAGACAGGCCAGCACACTGCACAGCTCAGACAGGCCAGCACACAGCACAGCTCAGACAGGCCAGCACACTGCACAGCTCAGACAGGCCAGCACACTGCACAGCTCAGACAGGCCAGCACACTGCACAGCTCAGACAGGCCAGCACACTGCACAGCTCAGACAGGCCAGCACACTGCACAGCTCAGACAGGCCAGCACACTGCACAGCTCAGACAGGCCAGCACACTGCACAGCTCAGACAGGCCAGCACACTGCACAGCTCAGACAGGCCAGCACACTGCACAGCTCAGACAGGCCAGCACACTGCACAGCTCAGACAGGCCAGCACACTGCACAGCTCAGACAGGCCAGCACACTGCACAGCTCAGACAGGCCAGCACACTGCACAGCTCAGACAGGCCAGCACACTGCACAGCTCAGACAGGCCAGCACACTGCACAGCTCAGACAGGCCAGCACACTGCACAGCTCAGACAGGCCAGCACACATGCACAGCTCAGACAGGCCAGCACACTGCACAGCTCAGACAGGCCAGCACACATGCACAGCTCAGACAGGCCAGCACACTGCACAGCTCAGACAGGCCAGCACACTGCACAGCTCAGACAGGCCAGCACACTGCACAGCTCAGACAGGCCAGCACACTAGCACAGCTCAGACAGGCCAGCACACTGCACAGCTCAGACAGGCCAGCACACTGCACAGCTCAGACAGGCCAGCACACTGCACAGCTCAGACAGGCCAGCACACTGCACAGCTCAGACAGACCAGCACACTGCACAGCTCAGACAGGCCAGCACACTGCACAGCTCAGACAGGCCAGCACACACAGCACAGCTCAGACAGGCCAGCACACTGCACAGCTCAGACAGGCCAGCACACTGCACAGCTCAGACAGGCCAGCACACTGCACAGCTCAGACAGGCCAGCACACTGCACAGCTCAGACAGGCCAGCACACTGCACAGCTCAGACAGGCCAGCACACTGCACAGCTCAGACAGGCCAGCACACTGCACAGCTCAGACAGGCCAGCACACTGCACAGCTCAGACAGGCCAGCACACTGCACAGCTCAGACAGGCCAGCACACAGCACAGCTCAGACAGGCCAGCACACTGCACAGCTCAGACAGGCCAGCACACTGCACAGCTCAGACAGGCCAGCACACTAGCACAGCTCAGACAGGCCAGCACACTGCACAGCTCAGACAGGCCAGCACACTGCACAGCTCAGACAGGCCAGCACACTGCACAGCTCAGACAGGCCAGCACACTGCACAGCTCAGACAGGCCAGCACACTGCACAGCTCAGACAGGCCAGCACACTGCACAGCTCAGACAGGCCAGCACACACAGCACAGCTCAGACAGGCCAGCACACTGCACAGCTCAGACAGGCCAGCACACTGCACAGCTCAGACAGGCCAGCACACTGCACAGCTCAGACAGGCCAGCACACTGCACAGCTCAGACAGGCCAGCACACTGCACAGCTCAGACAGGCCAGCACACTGCACAGCTCAGACAGGCCAGCACACTGCACAGCTCAGACAGGCCAGCACACTGCACAGCTCAGACAGGCCAGCACACTGCACAGCTCAGACAGACCAGCACACTGCACAGCTCAGACAGGCCAGCACACTGCACAGCTCAGACAGGCCAGCACACTGCACAGCTCAGACAGGCCAGCACACTGCACAGCTCAGACAGGCCAGCACACTGCACAGCTCAGACAGGCCAGCACACATGCACAGCTCAGACAGGCCAGCACACTGCACAGCTCAGACAGGCCAGCACACTGCACAGCTCAGACAGGCCAGCACACTGCACAGCTCAGACAGGCCAGCACACTGCACAGCTCAGACAGGCCAGCACACTGCACAGCTCAGACAGGCCAGCACACTGCACAGCTCAGACAGGCCAGCACACTGCACAGCTCAGACAGGCCAGCACACTGCACAGCTCAGACAGACCAGCACACTGCACAGCTCAGACAGGCCAGCACACTGCACAGCTCAGACAGGCCAGCACACGCACAGCACAGCTCAGACAGGCCAGCACACTGCACAGCTCAGACAGGCCAGCACACTGCACAGCTCAGACAGGCCAGCACACTGCACAGCTCAGACAGGCCAGCACACTGCACAGCTCAGACAGGCCAGCACACTGCACAGCTCAGACAGGCCAGCACACTGCACAGCTCAGACAGGCCAGCACACTGCACAGCTCAGACAGGCCAGCACACTGCACAGCTCAGACAGACCAGCACACTGCACAGCTCAGACAGGCCAGCACACTGCACAGCTCAGACAGGCCAGCACACTGCACAGCTCAGACAGGCCAGCACACTGCACAGCTCAGACAGACCAGCACACTGCACAGCTCAGACAGGCCAGCACACTGCACAGCTCAGACAGGCCAGCACACTGCACAGCTCAGACAGGCCAGCACACTGCACAGCTCAGACAGGCCAGCACACTGCACAGCTCAGACAGGCCAGCACACTGCACAGCTCAGACAGGCCAGCACACTGCACAGCTCAGACAGGCCAGCACACTGCACAGCTCAGACAGGCCAGCACACAGCACAGCTCAGACAGGCCAGCACACTGCACAGCTCAGACAGGCCAGCACACTGCACAGCTCAGACAGGCCAGCACACTGCACAGCTCAGACAGGCCAGCACACTGCACAGCTCAGACAGGCCAGCACACTGCACAGCTCAGACAGGCCAGCACACTGCACAGCTCAGACAGGCCAGCACACTGCACAGCTCAGACAGGCCAGCACACAGCAGCACAGCTCAGACAGGCCAGCACACTGCACAGCTCAGACAGGCCAGCACACTGCACAGCTCAGACAGGCCAGCACACTGCACAGCTCAGACAGGCCAGCACACTGCACAGCTCAGACAGGCCAGCACACTGCACAGCTCAGACAGGCCAGCACACTGCACAGCTCAGACAGGCCAGCACACTGCACAGCTCAGACAGGCCAGCACACTGCACAGCTCAGACAGGCCAGCACACTGCACAGCTCAGACAGGCCAGCACACTGCACAGCTCAGACAGGCCAGCACACAGCACAGCTCAGACAGGCCAGCACACTGCACAGCTCAGACAGACCAGCACACTGCACAGCTCAGACAGGCCAGCACACTGCACAGCTCAGACAGGCCAGCACACTGCACAGCTCAGACAGGCCAGCACACTGCACAGCTCAGACAGGCCAGCACACTGCACAGCTCAGACAGGCCAGCACACTGCACAGCTCAGACAGGCCAGCACACTGCACAGCTCAGACAGGCCAGCACACTGCACAGCTCAGACAGGCCAGCACACTGCACAGCTCAGACAGGCCAGCACACGCACAGCACAGCTCAGACAGGCCAGCACACTGCACAGCTCAGACAGGCCAGCACACTGCACAGCTCAGACAGGCCAGCACACTGCACAGCTCAGACAGGCCAGCACACTGCACAGCTCAGACAGGCCAGCACACTGCACAGCTCAGACAGGCCAGCACACTGCACAGCTCAGACAGGCCAGCACACTGCACAGCTCAGACAGGCCAGCACACTGCACAGCTCAGACAGGCCAGCACACTGCACAGCTCAGACAGGCCAGCACACTGCACAGCTCAGACAGGCCAGCACACTGCACAGCTCAGACAGGCCAGCACACTGCACAGCTCAGACAGGCCAGCACACTGCACAGCTCAGACAGGCCAGCACACTGCACAGCTCAGACAGGCCAGCACACTGCACAGCTCAGACAGGCCAGCACACTGCACAGCTCAGACAGGCCAGCACACTGCACAGCTCAGACAGGCCAGCACACTGCACAGCTCAGACAGGCCAGCACACTGCACAGCTCAGACAGGCCAGCACACATGCACAGCTCAGACAGGCCAGCACACTGCACAGCTCAGACAGGCCAGCACACTAGCACAGCTCAGACAGGCCAGCACACTGCACAGCTCAGACAGGCCAGCACACTGCACAGCTCAGACAGGCCAGCACACTGCACAGCTCAGACAGGCCAGCACACTGCACAGCTCAGACAGACCAGCACACTGCACAGCTCAGACAGGCCAGCACACTGCACAGCTCAGACAGGCCAGCACACTGCACAGCTCAGACAGGCCAGCACACTGCACAGCTCAGACAGGCCAGCACACTGCACAGCTCAGACAGGCCAGCACACAGCAGCACAGCTCAGACAGGCCAGCACACTGCACAGCTCAGACAGGCCAGCACACTGCACAGCTCAGACAGGCCAGCACACTGCACAGCTCAGACAGGCCAGCACACTGCACAGCTCAGACAGGCCAGCACACTGCACAGCTCAGACAGGCCAGCACACTGCACAGCTCAGACAGGCCAGCACACTGCACAGCTCAGACAGGCCAGCACACTGCACAGCTCAGACAGGCCAGCACACTGCACAGCTCAGACAGGCCAGCACACAGCAGCACAGCTCAGACAGGCCAGCACACTGCACAGCTCAGACAGACCAGCACACTGCACAGCTCAGACAGGCCAGCACACTGCACAGCTCAGACAGGCCAGCACACTGCACAGCTCAGACAGGCCAGCACACTGCACAGCTCAGACAGGCCAGCACACATGCACAGCTCAGACAGGCCAGCACACTGCACAGCTCAGACAGGCCAGCACACTGCACAGCTCAGACAGGCCAGCACACTGCACAGCTCAGACAGGCCAGCACACTGCACAGCTCAGACAGGCCAGCACACTGCACAGCTCAGACAGGCCAGCACACTGCACAGCTCAGACAGGCCAGCACACAGCACAGCTCAGACAGGCCAGCACACTGCACAGCTCAGACAGGCCAGCACACTGCACAGCTCAGACAGGCCAGCACACTGCACAGCTCAGACAGGCCAGCACACTGCACAGCTCAGACAGGCCAGCACACTGCACAGCTCAGACAGGCCAGCACACTGCACAGCTCAGACAGGCCAGCACACAGCACAGCACAGCTCAGACAGGCCAGCACACTGCACAGCTCAGACAGGCCAGCACACTGCACAGCTCAGACAGGCCAGCACACTGCACAGCTCAGACAGGCCAGCACACTAGCACAGCTCAGACAGGCCAGCACACTGCACAGCTCAGACAGGCCAGCACACTGCACAGCTCAGACAGGCCAGCACACAGCACAGCTCAGACAGGCCAGCACACTGCACAGCTCAGACAGGCCAGCACACTGCACAGCTCAGACAGACCAGCACACTGCACAGCTCAGACAGGCCAGCACACTGCACAGCTCAGACAGGCCAGCACACTGCACAGCTCAGACAGGCCAGCACACTGCACAGCTCAGACAGGCCAGCACACTAGCACAGCTCAGACAGGCCAGCACACTGCACAGCTCAGACAGGCCAGCACACTGCACAGCTCAGACAGGCCAGCACACTGCACAGCTCAGACAGGCCAGCACACTGCACAGCTCAGACAGGCCAGCACACTGCACAGCTCAGACAGGCCAGCACACTGCACAGCTCAGACAGGCCAGCACACTGCACAGCTCAGACAGGCCAGCACACTGCACAGCTCAGACAGGCCAGCACACTGCACAGCTCAGACAGGCCAGCACACTGCACAGCTCAGACAGGCCAGCACACTGCACAGCTCAGACAGGCCAGCACACTGCACAGCTCAGACAGGCCAGCACACTGCACAGCTCAGACAGGCCAGCACACTGCACAGCTCAGACAGACCAGCACACTGCACAGCTCAGACAGGCCAGCACACTAGCACAGCTCAGACAGGCCAGCACACTGCACAGCTCAGACAGGCCAGCACACTGCACAGCTCAGACAGGCCAGCACACTGCACAGCTCAGACAGGCCAGCACACTGCACAGCTCAGACAGGCCAGCACACTGCACAGCTCAGACAGGCCAGCACACTGCACAGCTCAGACAGGCCAGCACACATGCACAGCTCAGACAGGCCAGCACACTGCACAGCTCAGACAGGCCAGCACACTGCACAGCTCAGACAGGCCAGCACACTGCACAGCTCAGACAGGCCAGCACACTGCACAGCTCAGACAGGCCAGCACACTGCACAGCTCAGACAGGCCAGCACACTGCACAGCTCAGACAGGCCAGCACACTGCAGCACAGCTCAGACAGGCCAGCACACTGCACAGCTCAGACAGGCCAGCACACTGCACAGCTCAGACAGGCCAGCACACATGCACAGCTCAGACAGGCCAGCACACTGCACAGCTCAGACAGGCCAGCACACTGCACAGCTCAGACAGGCCAGCACACAGCACAGCTCAGACAGGCCAGCACACTGCACAGCTCAGACAGGCCAGCACACTGCACAGCTCAGACAGGCCAGCACACTGCACAGCTCAGACAGGCCAGCACACTGCACAGCTCAGACAGGCCAGCACACTGCACAGCTCAGACAGGCCAGCACACTGCACAGCTCAGACAGGCCAGCACACTGCACAGCTCAGACAGGCCAGCACACTGCACAGCTCAGACAGGCCAGCACACTGCACAGCTCAGACAGGCCAGCACACTGCACAGCTCAGACAGGCCAGCACACTGCACAGCTCAGACAGGCCAGCACACTGCACAGCTCAGACAGGCCAGCACACTGCACAGCTCAGACAGGCCAGCACACTGCACAGCTCAGACAGGCCAGCACACTGCACAGCTCAGACAGGCCAGCACACTGCAGCACAGCTCAGACAGGCCAGCACACTGCACAGCTCAGACAGGCCAGCACACTGCACAGCTCAGACAGGCCAGCACACTGCACAGCTCAGACAGGCCAGCACACTGCACAGCTCAGACAGGCCAGCACACTGCACAGCTCAGACAGGCCAGCACACTGCACAGCTCAGACAGGCCAGCACACTGCACAGCTCAGACAGGCCAGCACACTGCACAGCTCAGACAGGCCAGCACACTGCACAGCTCAGACAGGCCAGCACACTGCACAGCTCAGACAGGCCAGCACACTGCACAGCTCAGACAGGCCAGCACACTGCACAGCTCAGACAGGCCAGCACACTGCACAGCTCAGACAGGCCAGCACACTGCACAGCTCAGACAGGCCAGCACACTGCACAGCTCAGACAGGCCAGCACACTGCACAGCTCAGACAGGCCAGCACACTGCACAGCTCAGACAGGCCAGCACACTGCACAGCTCAGACAGGCCAGCACACTGCACAGCTCAGACAGGCCAGCACACGCACAGCACAGCTCAGACAGGCCAGCACACTGCACAGCTCAGACAGGCCAGCACACTGCACAGCTCAGACAGGCCAGCACACTGCACAGCTCAGACAGGCCAGCACACATGCACAGCTCAGACAGGCCAGCACACTGCACAGCTCAGACAGGCCAGCACACTGCACAGCTCAGACAGGCCAGCACACTGCACAGCTCAGACAGGCCAGCACACTGCACAGCTCAGACAGGCCAGCACACTGCACAGCTCAGACAGGCCAGCACACTGCACAGCTCAGACAGACCAGCACACTGCACAGCTCAGACAGGCCAGCACACTGCACAGCTCAGACAGGCCAGCACACTGCACAGCTCAGACAGGCCAGCACACTGCACAGCTCAGACAGGCCAGCACACTGCACAGCTCAGACAGGCCAGCACACTGCACAGCTCAGACAGGCCAGCACACTGCACAGCTCAGACAGGCCAGCACACTGCACAGCTCAGACAGGCCAGCACACTGCACAGCTCAGACAGGCCAGCACACAGCACAGCTCAGACAGGCCAGCACACTGCACAGCTCAGACAGGCCAGCACACTGCACAGCTCAGACAGGCCAGCACACTGCACAGCTCAGACAGGCCAGCACACTGCACAGCTCAGACAGGCCAGCACACTGCACAGCTCAGACAGGCCAGCACACTGCACAGCTCAGACAGGCCAGCACACTGCACAGCTCAGACAGGCCAGCACACTGCACAGCTCAGACAGGCCAGCACACTGCACAGCTCAGACAGGCCAGCACACTGCACAGCTCAGACAGGCCAGCACACTGCACAGCTCAGACAGGCCAGCACACTGCACAGCTCAGACAGGCCAGCACACTGCACAGCTCAGACAGACCAGCACACTGCACAGCTCAGACAGGCCAGCACACTGCACAGCTCAGACAGGCCAGCACACAGCACAGCACAGCTCAGACAGGCCAGCACACTGCACAGCTCAGACAGGCCAGCACACTGCACAGCTC
This sequence comes from Acipenser oxyrinchus oxyrinchus, assembly GCA_030684275.1. Classification (NCBI taxonomy): domain Eukaryota; kingdom Metazoa; phylum Chordata; class Actinopteri; order Acipenseriformes; family Acipenseridae; genus Acipenser; species Acipenser oxyrinchus. The sequence continues at coordinate 14,398,630 of CM060260.1, forward strand.
AGACAGGCCAGCACACTGCACAGCTCAGACAGGCCAGCACACTGCACAGCTCAGACAGGCCAGCACACTGCACAGCTCAGACAGGCCAGCACACTGCACAGCTCAGACAGACCAGCACACTGCACAGCTCAGACAGGCCAGCACACTGCACAGCTCAGACAGGCCAGCACACTGCACAGCTCAGACAGGCCAGCACACTGCACAGCTCAGACAGGCCAGCACACTGCACAGCTCAGACAGGCCAGCACACTGCACAGCTCAGACAGGCCAGCACACTGCACAGCTCAGACAGGCCAGCACACTGCACAGCTCAGACAGGCCAGCACACTGCACAGCTCAGACAGGCCAGCACACTGCACAGCTCAGACAGGCCAGCACACTGCACAGCTCAGACAGGCCAGCACACTAGCACAGCTCAGACAGGCCAGCACACTGCACAGCTCAGACAGGCCAGCACACTGCACAGCTCAGACAGGCCAGCACACTGCACAGCTCAGACAGGCCAGCACACTGCACAGCTCAGACAGGCCAGCACACTGCACAGCTCAGACAGGCCAGCACACTGCACAGCTCAGACAGGCCAGCACACTGCACAGCTCAGACAGGCCAGCACACTGCACAGCTCAGACAGGCCAGCACACTGCACAGCTCAGACAGGCCAGCACACTGCACAGCTCAGACAGGCCAGCACACTGCACAGCTCAGACAGGCCAGCACACTGCACAGCTCAGACAGGCCAGCACACTGCACAGCTCAGACAGGCCAGCACACAGCACAGCTCAGACAGGCCAGCACACTGCACAGCTCAGACAGGCCAGCACACTGCACAGCTCAGACAGGCCAGCACACTGCACAGCTCAGACAGGCCAGCACACTGCACAGCTCAGACAGGCCAGCACACTGCACAGCTCAGACAGGCCAGCACACTGCACAGCTCAGACAGGCCAGCACAGCACAGCACAGCTCAGACAGGCCAGCACACTGCACAGCTCAGACAGGCCAGCACACTGCACAGCTCAGACAGGCCAGCACACATGCACAGCTCAGACAGGCCAGCACACTGCACAGCTCAGACAGGCCAGCACACTGCACAGCTCAGACAGGCCAGCACACTGCACAGCTCAGACAGGCCAGCACACTGCACAGCTCAGACAGGCCAGCACACTGCACAGCTCAGACAGGCCAGCACACTGCACAGCTCAGACAGGCCAGCACACTGCACAGCTCAGACAGGCCAGCACACACAGCACAGCTCAGACAGGCCAGCACACAGCAGCACAGCTCAGACAGGCCAGCACACTGCACAGCTCAGACAGGCCAGCACACTGCACAGCTCAGACAGGCCAGCACACATGCACAGCTCAGACAGGCCAGCACACTGCACAGCTCAGACAGGCCAGCACACTGCACAGCTCAGACAGGCCAGCACACTGCACAGCTCAGACAGGCCAGCACACTAGCACAGCTCAGACAGGCCAGCACACTGCACAGCTCAGACAGGCCAGCACACTGCACAGCTCAGACAGCCAGCACACGCACAGCTCAGACAGGCCAGCACACTGCACAGCTCAGACAGGCCAGCACACTGCACAGCTCAGACAGGCCAGCACACTGCACAGCTCAGACAGGCCAGCACACTAGCACAGCTCAGACAGGCCAGCACACTGCACAGCTCAGACAGGCCAGCACACAGCACAGCTCAGACAGGCCAGCACACTGCACAGCTCAGACAGGCCAGCACACTGCACAGCTCAGACAGGCCAGCACACTGCACAGCTCAGACAGGCCAGCACACAGCACAGCTCAGACAGGCCAGCACACTGCACAGCTCAGACAGGCCAGCACACTGCACAGCTCAGACAGGCCAGCACACTGCACAGCTCAGACAGGCCAGCACACTGCACAGCTCAGACAGGCCAGCACACTGCACAGCTCAGACAGGCCAGCACACTGCACAGCTCAGACAGGCCAGCACACTGCACAGCTCAGACAGGCCAGCACACAGCACAGCACAGCTCAGACAGGCCAGCACACTGCACAGCTCAGACAGGCCAGCGCACTGCACAGCTCAGACAGGCCAGCACACTGCACAGCTCAGACAGGCCAGCACACTGCACAGCTCAGACAGACCAGCACACTGCACAGCTCAGACAGGCCAGCACACTAGCACAGCTCAGACAGGCCAGCACACTGCACAGCTCAGACAGGCCAGCACACTGCACAGCTCAGACAGGCCAGCACACTGCACAGCTCAGACAGGCCAGCACACTGCACAGCTCAGACAGGCCAGCACACTGCACAGCTCAGACAGGCCAGCACACTGCACAGCTCAGACAGGCCAGCACACTGCACAGCTCAGACAGGCCAGCACACTAGCACAGCTCAGACAGGCCAGCACACTGCACAGCTCAGACAGGCCAGCACACTGCACAGCTCAGACAGGCCAGCACACTGCACAGCTCAGACAGGCCAGCACACTGCACAGCTCAGACAGGCCAGCACACTGCACAGCTCAGACAGGCCAGCACACTACAGCACAGCTCAGACAGGCCAGCACACTGCACAGCTCAGACAGGCCAGCACACTGCACAGCTCAGACAGGCCAGCACACTGCACAGCTCAGACAGGCCAGCACACTGCACAGCTCAGACAGGCCAGCACACTGCACAGCTCAGACAGACCAGCACACTGCACAGCTCAGACAGGCCAGCACACTGCACAGCTCAGACAGGCCAGCACACTGCACAGCTCAGACAGGCCAGCACACTGCACAGCTCAGACAGGCCAGCACACAGCACAGCTCAGACAGGCCAGCACACTAGCACAGCTCAGACAGGCCAGCACACTGCACAGCTCAGACAGGCCAGCACACTGCACAGCTCAGACAGGCCAGCACACTGCACAGCTCAGACAGGCCAGCACACTGCACAGCTCAGACAGGCCAGCACACTGCACAGCTCAGACAGGCCAGCACACTGCACAGCTCAGACAGGCCAGCACACAGCACAGCTCAGACAGGCCAGCACACTGCACAGCTCAGACAGGCCAGCACACTGCACAGCTCAGACAGGCCAGCACACTGCACAGCTCAGACAGGCCAGCACACTGCACAGCTCAGACAGGCCAGCACACTAGCACAGCTCAGACAGGCCAGCACACTGCACAGCTCAGACAGACCAGCACACTGCACAGCTCAGACAGGCCAGCACACTGCACAGCTCAGACAGGCCAGCACACTGCACAGCTCAGACAGGCCAGCACACTGCACAGCTCAGACAGGCCAGCACACTGCACAGCTCAGACAGACCAGCACACTGCACAGCTCAGACATGCCAGCACACAGCACAGCTCAGACAGGCCAGCACACTGCACAGCTCAGACAGACCAGCACACTGCACAGCTCAGACAGGCCAGCACACTGCACAGCTCAGACAGGCCAGCACACTGCACAGCTCAGACAGACCAGCACACTGCACAGCTCAGACAGACCAGCACACAGCAAAGCTCAGACAGGCCAGCACACTGCACAGCTCAGACAGACCAGCACACTGCACAGCTCATAGAGGCCATCACACTGTACAGCTCAGACAGGCCAGCACACTGCAAAGCTCAGACAGACCAGCACACAGCAAAGCTAAGACAGGCCAGCACACAGCACAGCTCAGACAGGCCAGCACACTGCACAGCTCAGACAGGCCAGCACACTGCACAGCTCAGATAGACCAGCACACTGCACAGCTCAGACAGGCCAGCACACATGCACAGCTCAGACAGGCCAGCACACAGCACAGCTCAGACAGGCCAGCACACTGCACAGCTCAGACAGGCCAGCACACTGCACAGCTCAGACAGGCCAGCACACAGCACAGCACAGCTCAGACAGGCCAGCACACTGCACAGCTCAGACAGGCCAGCACACTGCACAGCTCAGACAGGCCAGCACACTGCACAGCTCAGACAGACCAGCACGCAGCACAGCTCAGACAGGCCAGCACACTGCACAGCTCAGACAGGCCAGCACACTGCACAGCTCAGACAGGCCAGCACACTGCACAGCTCAGACAGGCCAGCACACTGCACAGCTCAGACAGGCCAGCACACTGCACAGCTCAGACAGGCCAGCACACTGCACAGCTCAGACAGGCCAGCACACATGCACAGCTCAGACAGGCCAGCACACTGCACAGCTCAGACAGGCCAGCACACTGCACAGCTCAGACAGGCCAGCACACTGCACAGCTCAGACAGGCCAGCACACTGCACAGCTCAGACAGGCCAGCACACTAGCACAGCTCAGACAGGCCAGCACACTGCACAGCTCAGACAGGCCAGCACACTGCACAGCTCAGACAGGCCAGCACACTGCACAGCTCAGACAGGCCAGCACACACAGCACAGCTCAGACAGACCAGCACACTGCACAGCTCAGACAGGCCAGCACACTGCACAGCTCAGACAGGCCAGCACACTGCACAGCTCAGACAGGCCAGCACACTGCACAGCTCAGACAGGCCAGCACACTGCACAGCTCAGACAGGCCAGCACACTGCACAGCTCAGACAGGCCAGCACACTGCACAGCTCAGACAGGCCAGCACACTGCACAGCTCAGACAGGCCAGCACACTGCACAGCTCAGACAGGCCAGCACACTGCACAGCTCAGACAGGCCAGCACACTGCACAGCTCAGACAGGCCAGCACACTGCACAGCTCAGACAGGCCAGCACACTACAGCACAGCTCAGACAGGCCAGCACACTGCACAGCTCAGACAGACCAGCACACTGCACAGCTCAGACAGGCCAGCACACTGCACAGCTCAGACAGGCCAGCACACTGCACAGCTCAGACAGGCCAGCACACTGCACAGCTCAGACAGGCCAGCACACTGCACAGCTCAGACAGGCCAGCACACTGCACAGCTCAGACAGGCCAGCACACAGCACAGCTCAGACAGGCCAGCACACTGCACAGCTCAGACAGGCCAGCACACTGCACAGCTCAGACAGGCCAGCACACTAGCACAGCTCAGACAGGCCAGCACACTGCACAGCTCAGACAGGCCAGCACACTGCACAGCTCAGACAGGCCAGCACACTGCACAGCTCAGACAGGCCAGCACACTGCACAGCTCAGACAGGCCAGCACACTGCACAGCTCAGACAGGCCAGCACACTGCACAGCTCAGACAGGCCAGCACACTGCACAGCTCAGACAGGCCAGCACACTGCACAGCTCAGACAGGCCAGCACACTGCACAGCTCAGACAGGCCAGCACACTGCACAGCTCAGACAGGCCAGCACACTGCACAGCTCAGACAGGCCAGCACACTGCACAGCTCAGACAGGCCAGCACACTGCACAGCTCAGACAGGCCAGCACACTGCACAGCTCAGACAGGCCAGCACACTGCACAGCACAGGTCAGACAGACCAGCACACTGCACAGCTCAGACATGACAGCACACAGCACAGCTCAGAAAGGCCAGCACACTGCATAGCTCAGACAGACCAGCACGCTGCACAGCTCAGACAGGCCAGCACACTGCACAGCTCAGACAGACCAGCACACTGCACAGCTCAGACAGACCAGCACACTGCACAGCTCAGACAGGCCAGCACACTGCACAGCTCAGACAGGCCAGCACACTGCACAGCTCAGACAGGCCAGCACACTGCACAGCTCAGACAGGCCAGCACACTGCACAGCTCAGACAGGCCAGCACACTGCACAGCTCAGACAGGCCAGCACACTGCACAGCTCAGACAGGCCAGCACACTGCACAGCTCAGACAGGCCAGCACACTAGCACAGCTCAGACAGGCCAGCACACTGCACAGCTCAGACAGGCCAGCACACTGCACAGCTCAGACAGGCCAGCACACTGCACAGCTCAGACAGGCCAGCACACAGCACAGCTCAGACAGGCCAGCACACTGCACAGCTCAGACAGGCCAGCACACTGCACAGCTCAGACAGGCCAGCACACTGCACAGCTCAGACAGGCCAGCACACTGCACAGCTCAGACAGGCCAGCACACTGCACAGCTCAGACAGGCCAGCACACTGCACAGCTCAGACAGGCCAGCACACTGCACAGCTCAGACAGGCCAGCACACTGCACAGCTCAGACAGACCAGCACACTGCACAGCTCAGACAGGCCAGCACACTGCACAGCTCAGACAGGCCAGCACACTGCACAGCTCAGACAGGCCAGCACACTGCACAGCTCAGACAGGCCAGCACACTGCACAGCTCAGACAGGCCAGCACACTGCACAGCTCAGACAGGCCAGCACACTGCACAGCTCAGACAGGCCAGCACACTGCACAGCTCAGACAGGCCAGCACACTGCACAGCTCAGACAGGCCAGCACACTGCACAGCTCAGACAGGCCAGCACACTGCACAGCTCAGACAGGCCAGCACACTGCACAGCTCAGACAGGCCAGCACACTGCACAGCTCAGACAGGCCAGCACACTGCACAGCTCAGACAGGCCAGCACACTGCACAGCTCAGACAGGCCAGCACACTGCACAGCTCAGACAGGCCAGCACACTGCACAGCTCAGACAGGCCAGCACACTGCACAGCTCAGACAGGCCAGCACACTGCACAGCTCAGACAGGCCAGCACACTGCACAGCTCAGACAGGCCAGCACACTGCACAGCTCAGACAGGCCAGCACACACAGCACAGCTCAGACAGGCCAGCACACTGCACAGCTCAGACAGGCCAGCACACTGCACAGCTCAGACAGGCCAGCACACGCACAGCACAGCTCAGACAGGCCAGCACACTGCACAGCTCAGACAGGCCAGCACACTGCACAGCTCAGACAGACCAGCACACTGCACAGCTCAGACAGGCCAGCACACTGCACAGCTCAGACAGGCCAGCACACTGCACAGCTCAGACAGGCCAGCACACTGCACAGCTCAGACAGGCCAGCACACTGCACAGCTCAGACAGGCCAGCACACTGCACAGCTCAGACAGGCCAGCACACTGCACAGCTCAGACAGGCCAGCACACTGCACAGCTCAGACAGGCCAGCACACTGCACAGCTCAGACAGGCCAGCACACTGCACAGCTCAGACAGACCAGCACACTGCACAGCTCAGACAGGCCAGCACACTGCACAGCTCAGACAGGCCAGCACACTGCACAGCTCAGACAGGCCAGCACACTGCACAGCTCAGACAGGCCAGCACACTGCACAGCTCAGACAGGCCAGCACACTGCACAGCTCAGACAGGCCAGCACACTGCACAGCTCAGACAGGCCAGCACACAGCACAGCTCAGACAGGCCAGCACACACACAGCACAGCTCAGACAGGCCAGCACACTGCACAGCTCTGATAGGAAGGCACACATGCACAGATCAGAGAGACCAGCACACAGCACAGCACAGTTCAGACAGGCCAACACACTGCACAGCTCAGACAGGCCAGCGCACTGCACAGCTCAGACAGGCCAGCACGCAGCACAGCTCAGACAGGCCAGCACACATGCACAGCTCAGACAGGCCAGCACACTGCACAGCTCAGACAGGCCAGCACACTGCACAGCTCAGACAGGCCAGCACACTGCACAGCTCAGACAGGCCAGCACACTGCACAGCTCAGACAGGCCAGCACACTGCACAGCTCAGACAGGCCAGCACACTGCACAGCTCAGACAGGCCAGCACACTGCACAGCTCAGACAGGCCAGCACACTGCACAGCTCAGACAGGCCAGCACACAGCACAGCTCAGACAGGCCAGCACACTGCACAGCTCAGACAGGCCAGCACACTGCACAGCTCAGACAGGCCAGCACACTGCACAGCTCAGACAGGCCAGCACACAGCACAGCTCAGACAGGCCAGCACACTGCACAGCTCAGACAGGCCAGCACACTGCACAGCTCAGACAGGCCAGCACACTGCACAGCTCAGACAGGCCAGCACACTGCACAGCTCAGACAGGCCAGCACACTGCACAGCTCAGACAGGCCAGCACACAGCACAGCTCAGACAGGCCAGCACACTGCACAGCTCAGACAGGCCAGCACACTGCACAGCTCAGACAGGCCAGCACACTGCACAGCTCAGACAGGCCAGCACACTGCACAGCTCAGACAGGCCAGCACACTGCACAGCTCAGACAGGCCAGCACACTGCACAGCTCAGACAGGCCAGCACACTGCACAGCTCAGACAGGCCAGCACACTGCACAGCTCAGACAGGCCAGCACACAGCACAGCTCAGACAGGCCAGCACACTGCACAGCTCAGACAGGCCAGCACACTGCACAGCTCAGACAGGCCAGCACACTGCACAGCTCAGACAGGCCAGCACGCTGCACAGCTCAGACAGGCCAGCACACTGCACAGCTCAGACAGACCAGCACACTGCACAGCTCAGACAGACCATCACACTGCACAGCTCAGACAGGCCAGCACACTGCACAGCTCAGACAGGCCAGCACACTGCACAGCTCAGACAGGCCAGCACACTGCACAGCTCAGACAGGCCAGCACACTGCACAGCTCAGACAGCAGCACAGCACAGCTCAGACAGGCCAGCACACTGCACAGCTCAGACAGGCCAGCACACTGCACAGCTCAGACAGGCCAGCACACTGCACAGCTCAGACAGGCCAGCACACTGCACAGCTCAGACAGGCCAGCACACTGCACAGCTCAGACAGGCCAGCACACTGCACAGCTCAGACAGGCCAGCACACTGCACAGCTCAGACAGGCCAGCACACTACAGCACAGCTCAGACAGGCCAGCACACTGCACAGCTCAGACAGGCCAGCACACTGCACAGCACAGCTCAGACAGGCCAGCACACTGCACAGCTCAGACAGGCCAGCACACTGCACAGCTCAGACAGGCCAGCACACAGCAGCACAGCTCAGACAGGCCAGCACACTGCACAGCTCAGACAGGCCAGCACACTGCACAGCTCAGACAGGCCAGCACACAGCACAGCTCAGACAGGCCAGCACACTGCACAGCTCAGACAGGCCAGCACACTGCACAGCTCAGACAGGCCAGCACACTGCACAGCTCAGACAGGCCAGCACACACACAGCACAGCTCAGACAGGCCAGCACACTGCACAGCTCAGACAGGCCAGCACACTGCACAGCTCAGACAGGCCAGCACACTGCACAGCTCAGACAGGCCAGCACACTGCACAGCTCAGACAGACCAGCACACAGCAAAGCTCAGACAGGCCAGCACACTGCACAGCTCAGACAGGCCAGCACACTGCACAGCTCAGACAGGCCAGCACACTGCACAGCTCAGACAGGCCAGCACACAGCACAGCTCAGACAGGCCAGCACACTGCACAGCTCAGACAGGCCAGCACACTGCACAGCTCAGACAGACCAGCACACTGCACAGCTCAGACAGGCCAGCACACTGCACAGCTCAGACAGACCAGCACACTGCACAGCTCAGACAGACCAGCACACTGCACAGCTCAGACAGGCCAGCACACTGCACAGCTCAGACAGGCCAGCACACATGCACAGCTCAGACAGGCCAGCACACTGCACAGCTCAGACAGGCCAGCACACTGCACAGCTCAGACAGGCCAGCACACAGCACAGCTCAGACAGGCCAGCACACTGCACAGCTCAGACAGGCCAGCACACTGCACAGCTCAGACAGGCCAGCACACTGCACAGCTCAGACAGGCCAGCACACTGCACAGCTCAGACAGGCCAGCACACTGCACAGCTCAGACAGGCCAGCACACTGCACAGCTCAGACAGGCCAGCACACTGCACAGCTCAGACAGGCCAGCACACTGCACAGCTCAGACAGGCCAGCACACTGCACAGCTCAGACAGGCCAGCACACAGCACAGCACAGCTCAGACAGGCCAGCACACTGCACAGCTCAGACAGGCCAGCACACTGCACAGCTCAGACAGGCCAGCACACATGCACAGCTCAGACAGGCCAGCACACAGCACAGCTCAGACAGGCCAGCACACTGCACAGCTCAGACAGGCCAGCACACTGCACAGCTCAGACAGGCCAGCACACTAGCACAGCTCAGACAGACCAGCACACTGCACAGCTCAGACAGGCCAGCACACTGCACAGCTCAGACAGGCCAGCACACTGCACAGCTCAGACAGGCCAGCACACTGCACAGCTCAGACAGGCCAGCACACTGCACAGCTCAGACAGGCCAGCACACTGCACAGCTCAGACAGGCCAGCACACTGCACAGCTCAGACAGGCCAGCACACTGCACAGCTCAGACAGGCCAGCACACAGCACAGCTCAGACAGGCCAGCACACTGCACAGCTCAGACAGGCCAGCACACTGCACAGCTCAGACAGGCCAGCACACTGCACAGCTCAGACAGGCCAGCACACTGCACAGCTCAGACAGGCCAGCACACTGCACAGCTCAGACAGGCCAGCACACTGCACAGCTCAGACAGACCAGCACACTGCACAGCTCAGACAGGCCAGCACACTGCACAGCTCAGACAGGCCAGCACACTGCACAGCTCAGACAGGCCAGCACACTGCACAGCTCAGACAGGCCAGCACACTGCACAGCTCAGACAGGCCAGCACACTGCACAGCTCAGACAGACCAGCACACTGCACAGCTCAGACAGGCCAGCACACTGCACAGCTCAGACAGGCCAGCACACTGCACAGCTCAGACAGGCCAGCACACTGCACAGCTCAGACAGGCCAGCACACTGCACAGCTCAGACAGGCCAGCACGCTACCCAGCTCAGACAGGCCAGCACACTGCACAGCTCAGACAGGCTAGCACATTGCAGAGCTCAGATAGGCCAGCACACTGCACAGCCCAGAGAGACCAGCACACTGCACAGCTCTGACAGGCCAGCACACTGCACAGCTCAGACAGACCAGCACATTGCATAGCTCACACAGGCCAGCACACTGCACAGCTCAGATAGGCCAGCACACACAGCATAGCTCAGACTGGCCAGCACACAGCACAGCTCAGACAAGCCAGCACACTGCACAGCTCAGACAGACCAGCACACTGCACAGCTCAGACAGGCCAGCACACTGCACAGCTCAGACAGGCCAGCACACTGCACAGCTCAGACAGGCCAGCACACTGCACAGCTCAGACAGGCCAGCACACTGCACAGCTCAGACAGGCCAGCACACTGCACAGCTCAGACAGGCCAGCACACTAGCACAGCTCAGACAGGCCAGCACACTGCACAGCTCAGACAGGCCAGCACACTGCACAGCTCAGACAGGCCAGCACACTGCACAGCTCAGACAGGCCAGCACACTGCACAGCTCAGACAGGCCAGCACACTGCACAGCTCAGACAGGCCAGCACACTGCACAGCTCAGACAGGCCAGCACACTGCACAGCTCAGACAGGCCAGCACACAGCACAGCTCAGACAGGCCAGCACACTGCACAGCTCAGACAGGCCAGCACACTGCACAGCTCAGACAGGCCAGCACACTGCACAGCTCAGACAGGCCAGCACACTGCACAGCTCAGACAGGCCAGCACACTGCACAGCTCAGACAGGCCAGCACACTGCACAGCTCAGACAGGCCAGCACACTGCACAGCTCAGACAGGCCAGCACACTGCACAGCTCAGACAGGCCAGCACACTGCACAGCTCAGACAGGCCAGCACACTGCACAGCTCAGACAGGCCAGCACACTGCACAGCTCAGACAGGCCAGCACACATGCACAGCTCAGACAGGCCAGCACACTGCACAGCTCAGACAGACCAGCACACTGCACAGCTCAGACAGGCCAGCACACTGCACAGCTCAGACAGGCCAGCACACTGCACAGCTCAGACAGGCCAGCACACTGCACAGCTCAGACAGGCCAGCACACTGCACAGCTCAGACAGACCAGCACACTGCACAGCTCAGACAGGCCAGCACACTGCACAGCTCAGACAGGCCAGCACACTGCACAGCTCAGACAGGCCAGCACACTGCACAGCTCAGACAGGCCAGCACACAGCACAGCTCAGACAGGCCAGCACACTGCACAGCTCAGACAGGCCAGCACACTGCACAGCTCAGACAGACCAGCACACTGCACAGCTCAGACAGGCCAGCACACTGCACAGCTCAGACAGGCCAGCACACTGCACAGCTCAGACAGGCCAGCACACTGCACAGCTCAGACAGGCCAGCACACCAGCACAGCTCAGACAGGCCAGCACACTGCACAGCTCAGACAGGCCAGCACACTGCACAGCTCAGACAGGCCAGCACACTGCACAGCTCAGACAGGCCAGCACACTGCACAGCTCAGACAGGCCAGCACACTGCACAGCTCAGACAGGCCAGCACACTGCACAGCTCAGACAGGCCAGCACACAGCACAGCACAGCTCAGACAGGCCAGCACACTGCACAGCTCAGACAGGCCAGCACACTGCACAGCTCAGACAGGCCAGCACACTGCACAGCTCAGACAGGCCAGCACACTGCACAGCTCAGACAGGCCAGCACACTGCACAGCTCAGACAGGCCAGCACACTGCACAGCTCAGACAGGCCAGCACACTGCACAGCACAGCTCAGACAGGCCAGCACACTGCACAGCTCAGACAGGCCAGCACACTAGCACAGCTCAGACAGGCCAGCACACTGCACAGCTCAGACAGGCCAGCACACTGCACAGCTCAGACAGGCCAGCACACTGCACAGCTCAGACAGGCCAGCACACTGCACAGCTCAGACAGGCCAGCACACAGCACAGCTCAGACAGGCCAGCACACTGCACAGCTCAGACAGGCCAGCACACTGCACAGCTCAGACAGGCCAGCACACTGCACAGCTCAGACAGGCCAGCACACTGCACAGCTCAGACAGGCCAGCACACTGCACAGCTCAGACAGGCCAGCACACTGCACAGCTCAGACAGGCCAGCACACTGCACAGCTCAGACAGACCAGCACACTGCACAGCTCAGACAGGCCAGCACACTGCACAGCTCAGACAGGCCAGCACACTGCACAGCTCAGACAGGCCAGCACACTGCACAGCTCAGACAGGCCAGCACACTGCACAGCTCAGACAGTCCAGCACACTGCACAGCTCAGTCAGGCCAGCACACTGCACAGCTCAGATAGGCCAGCACACAGCACAGCTCAGACTGGCCAGCACACAGCGCAGCACAGCTCAGACAAGCCAGCACACTGCACAGCTCAGACAGGCCAGCACACTGCACAGCTCAGACAGGCCAGCACACTGCACAGCTCAGACAAGCCAGCACACTGCACATCTCAGAGACGCCAGCACACTGCACAGTTAAGACAGGCCAGCACACACAGCAAAGCTAAGACTGGCCAGCACACTGCACAGCTCAGACAGTTCAGCACACTGCACAGCTGTGACAGAGCAGCACACTGCGCAGATCAGACTGGCCAGCACACTAGCACAGCTCAGACAGGCCAGCACACTGCACAGCTCAGACAGGCCAGCACACTGCACAGCTCAGACAGGCCAGCACACTGCACAGCTCAGACAGGCCAGCACACTGCACAGCTCAGACAGGCCAGCACACTGCACAGCTCAGACAGACCAGCACACTGCACAGCTCAGACAGGCCAGCACACTGCACAGCTCAGACAGGCCAGCACACTGCACAGCTCAGACAGGCCAGCACACTGCACAGCTCAGACAGACCAGCACACTGCACAGCTCAGACAGGCCAGCACACTGCACAGCTCAGACAGGCCAGCACACTGCACAGCTCAGACAGGCCAGCACACTGCACAGCTCAGACAGGCCAGCACACTGCACAGCTCAGACAGGCCAGCACACTGCACAGCTCAGACAGGCCAGCACACTGCACAGCTCAGACAGGCCAGCACACTGCACAGCTCAGACAGGCCAGCACACTGCACAGCTCAGACAGGCCAGCACACTGCACAGCTCAGACAGGCCAGCACACTGCACAGCTCAGACAGGCCAGCACACTGCACAGCTCAGACAGGCCAGCACACTGCACAGCTCAGACAGGCCAGCACACTAGCACAGCTCAGACAGGCCAGCACACTGCACAGCTCAGACAGGCCAGCACACTCAGCACAGCTCAGACAGGCCAGCACACTGCACAGCTCAGACAGGCCAGCACACTGCACAGCTCAGACAGGCCAGCACACTGCACAGCTCAGACAGGCCAGCACACTGCACAGCTCAGACAGGCCAGCACACTGCACAGCTCAGACAGGCCAGCACACTGCACAGCTCAGACAGGCCAGCACACTGCACAGCTCAGACAGGCCAGCACACAGCACAGCTCAGACAGGCCAGCACACTGCACAGCTCAGACAGGCCAGCACACTGCACAGCTCAGACAGGCCAGCACACTGCACAGCTCAGACAGGCCAGCACACTGCACAGCTCAGACAGGCCAGCACACTGCACAGCTCAGACAGGCCAGCACACTGCACAGCTCAGACAGACCAGCACACTGCACAGCTCAGACAGGCCAGCACACTGCACAGCTCAGACAGGCCAGCACACAGCACAGCTCAGACAGGCCAGCACACTGCACAGCTCAGACAGGCCAGCACACTGCACAGCTCAGACAGGCCAGCACACTGCACAGCTCAGACAGGCCAGCACACAGCACAGCTCAGACAGGCCAGCACACTGCACAGCTCAGACAGGCCAGCACACTGCACAGCTCAGACAGGCCAGCACACATGCACAGCTCAGACAGGCCAGCACACTGCACAGCTCAGACAGGCCAGCACACTGCACAGCTCAGACAGACCAGCACACTGCACAGCTCAGACAGGCCAGCACACAGCACAGCTCAGACAGGCCAGCACACTGCACAGCTCAGACAGGCCAGCACACTGCACAGCTCAGACAGGCCAGCACACTGCACAGCTCAGACAGGCCAGCACACTGCACAGCTCAGACAGGCCAGCACACTGCACAGCTCAGACAGGCCAGCACACTGCACAGCTCAGACAGGCCAGCACACTGCACAGCTCAGACAGACCAGCACACTGCACAGCTCAGACAGGCCAGCACACTGCACAGCTCAGACAGGCCAGCACACTGCACAGCTCAGACAGGCCAGCACACTGCACAGCTCAGACAGGCCAGCACACTAGCACAGCTCAGACAGGCCAGCACACTAGCACAGCTCAGACAGGCCAGCACACTGCACAGCTCAGACAGGCCAGCACACTGCACAGCTCAGACAGGCCAGCACACTGCACAGCTCAGACAGGCCAGCACACTGCACAGCTCAGACAGGCCAGCACACTGCACAGCTCAGACAGACCAGCACACTGCACAGCTCAGACAGGCCAGCACACTGCACAGCTCAGACAGGCCAGCACACTGCACAGCTCAGACAGGCCAGCACACTGCACAGCTCAGACAGGCCAGCACACTGCACAGCTCAGACAGGCCAGCACACACAGCACAGCTCAGACAGGCCAGCACACTAGCACAGCTCAGACAGACCAGCACACTGCACAGCTCAGACAGGCCAGCACACTGCACAGCTCAGACAGGCCAGCACACTGCACAGCTCAGACAGGCCAGCACACTGCACAGCTCAGACAGGCCAGCACACTGCACAGCTCAGACAGGCCAGCACACTGCACAGCTCAGACAGGCCAGCACACTGCACAGCTCAGACAGGCCAGCACACTAGCACAGCTCAGACAGGCCAGCACACTAGCACAGCTCAGACAGGCCAGCACACTGCACAGCTCAGACAGGCCAGCACACTGCACAGCTCAGACAGGCCAGCACACTGCACAGCTCAGACAGACCAGCACACTGCACAGCTCAGACAGGCCAGCACACTGCACAGCTCAGACAGGCCAGCACACTGCACAGCTCAGACAGGCCAGCACACTGCACAGCTCAGACAGGCCAGCACACTGCACAGCTCAGACAGGCCAGCACACTAGCACAGCTCAGACAGGCCAGCACACTGCACAGCTCAGACAGGCCAGCACACTGCACAGCTCAGACAGACCAGCACACTGCACAGCTCAGACAGGCCAGCACACAGCACAGCTCAGACAGGCCAGCACACTGCACAGCTCAGACAGGCCAGCACACTGCACAGCTCAGACAGGCCAGCACACTAGCACAGCTCAGACAGGCCAGCACACTGCACAGCTCAGACAGGCCAGCACACTGCACAGCTCAGACAGGCCAGCACACAGCACAGCTCAGACAGGCCAGCACACTGCACAGCTCAGACAGGCCAGCACACTGCACAGCTCAGACAGGCCAGCACACTGCACAGCTCAGACAGGCCAGCACACATGCACAGCTCAGACAGGCCAGCACACTGCACAGCTCAGACAGGCCAGCACACTGCACAGCTCAGACAGGCCAGCACACTGCACAGCTCAGACAGGCCAGCACACTGCACAGCTCAGACAGGCCAGCACACTGCACAGCTCAGACAGGCCAGCACACTGCACAGCTCAGACAGGCCAGCACACTGCACAGCTCAGACAGGCCAGCACACGCAGCACAGCTCAGACAGGCCAGCACACTGCACAGCTCAGACAGGCCAGCACACTGCACAGCTCAGACAGGCCAGCACACTGCACAGCTCAGACAGGCCAGCACACTGCACAGCTCAGACAGGCCAGCACACTGCACAGCTCAGACAGGCCAGCACACTGCACAGCTCAGACAGGCCAGCACACACAGCACAGCTCAGACAGGCCAGCACACTGCACAGCTCAGACAGGCCAGCACACTGCACAGCTCAGACAGGCCAGCACACTGCACAGCTCAGACAGGCCAGCACACTGCACAGCTCAGACAGGCCAGCACACTGCACAGCTCAGACAGGCCAGCACACAGCACAGCTCAGACAGGCCAGCACACTGCACAGCTCAGACAGGCCAGCACACTGCACAGCTCAGACAGGCCAGCACACTGCACAGCTCAGACAGGCCAGCACACAGCACAGCACAGCTCAGACAGGCCAGCACACTAGCACAGCTCAGACAGGCCAGCACACTGCACAGCTCAGACAGGCCAGCACACTGCACAGCTCAGACAGGCCAGCACACTAGCACAGCTCAGACAGGCCAGCACACTGCACAGCTCAGACAGACCAGCACACTGCACAGCTCATAGAGGCCATCACACTGTACAGCTCAGACAGGCCAGCACACTGCAAAGCTCAGACAGACCAGCACACAGCAAAGCTAAGATAGGCCAGCACACAGCACAACTCATACAGGCCAGCAGCACAGCACAGCTCAGACAGGCCAGCACACTGCACAACTCAGACAGGCCAGCACACTGCACAGCTCAGACAGGCCAGCACACTGCACAACTCAGATAGGCCAGCACACAGCACAACTCAGATAGACCAGCACACAGTACAGTTCAGACAGACCAACAAACATGCATAGCTCAGCCAGACCAGCACACAGCAGAGCTCAGACAGACCAGCACACTGCACAGTTCAGACAGACCAGCACACTGCACAGCTCAGACAGACCAGCACACTGCACAGCTCAGACAGGCCAGCACACTGCACAGCTCAGACAGACCAGCACACTGCACAGCTCAGAAAGGCCAGCACACAGCGCTGCACAGCTCAGACAGGCCAGCACACTGCACAGCTCAGACAGGCCAGCACACTGCACAGCTCAGACAGGCCAGCACACTGCACAGCTCAGACAGGCCAGCACACGCAGCACAGCTCAGACAGGCCAGCACACTGCACAGCTCAGACAGGCCAGCACACTGCACAGCTCAGACAGGCCAGCACACTGCACAGCTCAGACAGGCCAGCACACTGCACAGCTCAGACAGGCCAGCACACTGCACAGCTCAGACAGGCCAGCACACTGCACAGCTCAGACAGGCCAGCACACTGCACAGCTCAGACAGGCCAGCACACTGCACAGCTCAGACAGGCCAGCACACTGCACAGCTCAGACAGGCCAGCACACTGCACAGCTCAGACAGGCCAGCACACTGCACAGCTCAGACAGGCCAGCACACTGCACAGCTCAGACAGGCCAGCACACTGCACAGCTCAGACAGGCCAGCACACTGCACAGCTCAGACAGGCCAGCACACTAGCACAGCTCAGACAGTCCAGCACACAGCACAGCTCAGACAGGCCAGCACACTGCACAGCTCAGACAGGCCAGCACACTGCACAGCTCAGACAGGCCAGCACACTGCACAGCTCAGACAGGCCAGCACACTGCACAGCTCAGACAGGCCAGCACACTGCACAGCTCAGACAGGCCAGCACACAGCACAGCACAGCTCAGACAGACCAGCACACTGCACAGCTCAGACAGACCAGCACACTGCACAGCTCAGACAGGCCAGCACACTGCACAGCTCAGACAGGCCAGCACACTGCACAGCTCAGACAGGCCAGCACACTGCACAGCTCAGACAGGCCAGCACACTGCACAGCTCAGACAGGCCAGCACACTGCACAGCTCAGACAGGCCAGCACACTGCACAGCTCAGACAGGCCAGCACACTGCACAGCTCAGACAGGCCAGCACACTGCACAGCTCAGACAGGCCAGCACACAGCACAGCTCAGACAGGCCAGCACACAGCACAGCTCAGACAGGCCAGCACACTGCACAGCTCAGACAGGCCAGCACACTGCACAGCTCAGACAGGCCAGCACACTGCACAGCTCAGACAGGCCAGCACACTGCACAGCTCAGACAGGCCAGCACACTGCACAGCTCAGACAGGCCAGCACACTGCACAGCTCAGACAGGCCAGCACACACAGCACAGCTCAGACAGGCCAGCACACTGCACAGCTCAGACAGGCCAGCACACTGCACAGCTCAGACAGGCCAGCACACTGCACAGCTCAGACAGGCCAGCACACTGCACAGCTCAGACAGGCCAGCACACTGCACAGCTCAGACAGGCCAGCACACTGCACAGCACAGCTCAGACAGGCCAGCACACTGCACAGCTCAGACAGGCCAGCACACTGCACAGCTCAGACAGGCCAGCACACTGCACAGCTCAGACAGGCCAGCACACTGCACAGCTCAGACAGGCCAGCACACTGCACAGCTCAGACAGGCCAGCACACTGCACAGCTCAGACAGGCCAGCACACTGCACAGCTCAGACAGGCCAGCACACTGCACAGCTCAGACAGGCCAGCACACTGCACAGCTCAGACAGGCCAGCACACTGCACAGCTCAGACAGGCCAGCACACTGCACAGCTCAGACAGACCAGCACACTGCACAGCTCAGACAGGCCAGCACACTGCACAGCTCAGACAGGCCAGCACACTGCACAGCTCAGACAGGCCAGCACACTGCACAGCTCAGACAGGCCAGCACACTGCACAGCTCAGACAGGCCAGCACACTGCACAGCTCAGACAGGCCAGCACACTGCACAGCTCAGACAGGCCAGCACACTGCACAGCTCAGACAGGCCAGCACACTGCACAGCTCAGACAGGCCAGCACACTGCACAGCTCAGACAGGCCAGCACACTGCACAGCTCAGACAGGCCAGCACACTGCACAGCTCAGACAGGCCAGCACACAGCACAGCTCAGACAGGCCAGCACACTGCACAGCTCAGACAGGCCAGCACACTGCACAGCTCAGACAGGCCAGCACACTGCACAGCTCAGACAGGCCAGCACACTGCACAGCTCAGACAGGCCAGCACACTGCACAGCTCAGACAGGCCAGCACACGCAGCACAGCTCAGACAGGCCAGCACACTGCACAGCTCAGACAGGCCAGCACACTGCACAGCTCAGACAGGCCAGCACACTGCACAGCTCAGACAGGCCAGCACACTGCACAGCTCAGACAGGCCAGCACACAGCACAGCTCAGACAGGCCAGCACACTGCACAGCTCAGACAGGCCAGCACACTGCACAGCTCAGACAGGCCAGCACACTGCACAGCTCAGACAGGCCAGCACACTAGCACAGCTCAGACAGGCCAGCACACAGCACAGCTCAGACAGGCCAGCACACTGCACAGCTCAGACAGGCCAGCACACTGCACAGCTCAGACAGGCCAGCACACTGCACAGCTCAGACAGGCCAGCACACTGCACAGCTCAGACAGGCCAGCACACTGCACAGCTCAGACAGGCCAGCACACTGCACAGCTCAGACAGGCCAGCACACTGCACAGCTCAGACAGGCCAGCACACTGCACAGCTCAGACAGGCCAGCACACTGCACAGCTCAGACAGGCCAGCACACATGCACAGCTCAGACAGGCCAGCACACTGCACAGCTCAGACAGGCCAGCACACTACAGCACAGCTCAGACAGGCCAGCACACTGCACAGCTCAGACAGGCCAGCACACTGCACAGCTCAGACAGGCCAGCACACTGCACAGCTCAGACAGGCCAGCACACTGCACAGCTCAGACAGGCCAGCACACTGCACAGCTCAGACAGGCCAGCACACAGCACAGCACAGCTCAGACAGGCCAGCACACTGCACAGCTCAGACAGGCCAGCACACTGCACAGCTCAGACAGGCCAGCACACTGCACAGCACAGCTCAGACAGGCCAGCACACTGCACAGCTCAGACAGGCCAGCACACTGCACAGCTCAGACAGGCCAGCACACAGCACAGCTCAGACAGGCCAGCACACTGCACAGCTCAGACAGGCCAGCACACTGCACAGCTCAGACAGGCCAGCACACTGCACAGCTCAGACAGGCCAGCACACTGCACAGCTCAGACAGGCCAGCACACTGCACAGCTCAGACAGGCCAGCACACTGCACAGCTCAGACAGGCCAGCACACACAGCACAGCTCAGACAGGCCAGCACACTGCACAGCTCAGACAGACCAGCACACTGCACAGCTCAGACAGGCCAGCACACTGCACAGCTCAGACAGGCCAGCACACTAGCACAGCTCAGACAGGCCAGCACACTGCACAGCTCAGACAGGCCAGCACACTGCACAGCTCAGACAGGCCAGCACACTGCACAGCTCAGACAGGCCAGCACACTGCACAGCTCAGACAGGCCAGCACACTGCACAGCTCAGACAGGCCAGCACACTGCACAGCTCAGACAGGCCAGCACACAGCACAGCTCAGACAGGCCAGCACACTGCACAGCTCAGACAGGCCAGCACACTGCACAGCTCAGACAGGCCAGCACACTGCACAGCTCAGACAGACCAGCACACTGCACAGCTCAGACAGGCCAGCACACTGCACAGCACAGCTCAGACAGGCCAGCACACTGCACAGCTCAGACAGGCCAGCACACTGCACAGCTCAGACAGACCAGCACACACAGCATAGCTCAGACAGACCAGCACACAGCAAAGCTCAGACAGACCAGCACACAGCAAAGCTCAGACAGGCCAGCACACTGCACAGCTCAGACAGGCCAGCACACTGCGCAGCTCAGACAGGCCAGCACACAGCACAGCTCAGACAGGCCAGCACACTGCACAGCTCAGACAGGCCAGCACACTGCACAGCTCAGACAGGCCAGCACACTGCACAGCTCAGACAGGCCAGCACACTGCACAGCTCAGACAGGCCAGCACACTGCACAGCTCAGACAGGCCAGCACACTGCACAGCTCAGACAGGCCAGCACACTGCACAGCTCAGACAGGCCAGCACAGCACAGCACAGCTCAGACAGGCCAGCACACTGCACAGCTCAGACAGGCCAGCACACTGCACAGCTCAGACAGGCCAGCACACTGCACAGCTCAGACAGGCCAGCACACACGCACAGCTCAGACAGGCCAGCACACTGCACAGCTCAGACAGGCCAGCACACTGCACAGCTCAGACAGGCCAGCACACTGCACAGCTCAGACAGGCCAGCACACTGCACAGCTCAGACAGGCCAGCACACTGCACAGCTCAGACAGGCCAGCACACTGCACAGCTCAGACAGGCCAGCACACTGCACAGCTCAGACAGGCCAGCACACTGCACAGCTCAGACAGGCCAGCACACACAGCACAGCTCAGACAGGCCAGCACACTGCACAGCTCAGACAGGCCAGCACACTGCACAGCTCAGACAGGCCAGCACACTGCACAGCTCAGACAGGCCAGCACACTGCACAGCTCAGACAGGCCAGCACACTGCACAGCTCAGACAGGCCAGCACACTGCACAGCTCAGACAGGCCAGCACACTGCACAGCTCAGACAGGCCAGCACACAGCACAGCTCAGACAGGCCAGCACACATGCACAGCTCAGACAGACCAGCACACTGCACAGCTCAGACAGGCCAGCACACTCAGCACAGCTCAGACAGGCCAGCACACTGCACAGCTCAGACAGGCCAGCACACTGCACAGCTCAGACAGGCCAGCACACTGCACAGCTCAGACAGGCCAGCACACTGCACAGCTCAGACAGGCCAGCACACGCAGCACAGCTCAGACAGGCCAGCACACTGCACAGCTCAGACAGGCCAGCACACTGCACAGCTCAGACAGGCCAGCACACTGCACAGCTCAGACAGGCCAGCACACACACAGCACAGCTCAGACAGGCCAGCACACTGCACAGCTCAGACAGGCCAGCACACTGCACAGCTCAGACAGGCCAGCACACTGCACAGCTCAGACAGGCCAGCACACAGCACAGCTCAGACAGGCCAGCACACTGCACAGCTCAGACAGGCCAGCACACTGCACAGCTCAGACAGACCAGCACACTGCACAGCTCAGACAGGCCAGCACACTGCACAGCTCAGACAGGCCAGCACACTGCACAGCTCAGACAGGCCAGCACACTGCACAGCTCAGACAGGCCAGCACACATGCACAGCTCAGACAGGCCAGCACACTGCACAGCTCAGACAGGCCAGCACACTGCACAGCTCAGACAGGCCAGCACACTGCACAGCTCAGACAGGCCAGCACACTGCACAGCTCAGACAGGCCAGCACACTGCACAGCTCAGACAGGCCAGCACACTGCACAGCTCAGACAGGCCAGCACACTGCACAGCTCAGACAGGCCAGCACACTGCACAGCTCAGACAGGCCAGCACACTGCACAGCTCAGACAGGCCAGCACACAGCACAGCTCAGACAGGCCAGCACACTGCACAGCTCAGACAGGCCAGCACACTGCACAGCTCAGACAGGCCAGCACACTGCACAGCTCAGACAGGCCAGCACACTGCACAGCTCAGACAGGCCAGCACACTGCACAGCTCAGACAGACAGCCAGCACACTAGCACAGCTCAGACAGGCCAGCACACTGCACAGCTCAGACAGGCCAGCACACTGCACAGCTCAGACAGGCCAGCACACACAGCACAGCTCAGACAGGCCAGCACACTGCACAGCTCAGACAGGCCAGCACACTGCACAGCTCAGACAGGCCAGCACACTAGCACAGCTCAGACAGGCCAGCACACAGCACAGCACAGCTCAGACAGACCAGCACACTGCACAGCTCAGACAGGCCAGCACACTGCACAGCTCAGACAGGCCAGCACACTGCACAGCTCAGACAGGCCAGCACACATGCACAGCTCAGACAGGCCAGCACACTGCACAGCTCAGACAGGCCAGCACACTGCACAGCTCAGACAGGCCAGCACACTGCAGCACAGCTCAGACAGGCCAGCACACTGCACAGCTCAGACAGGCCAGCACACTGCACAGCTCAGACAGGCCAGCACACTGCACAGCTCAGACAGGCCAGCACACTGCACAGCTCAGACAGACCAGCACACTGCACAGCTCAGACAGGCCAGCACACTGCACAGCTCAGACAGGCCAGCACACTAGCACAGCTCAGACAGGCCAGCACACTGCACAGCTCAGACAGGCCAGCACACTGCACAGCTCAGACAGGCCAGCACACTGCACAGCTCAGACAGGCCAGCACACTGCACAGCTCAGACAGGCCAGCACACTGCACAGCTCAGACAGGCCAGCACACTGCACAGCTCAGACAGGCCAGCACACTGCACAGCTCAGACAGGCCAGCACACTGCACAGCTCAGACAGGCCAGCACACTGCACAGCTCAGACAGGCCAGCACACTAGCACAGCTCAGACAGGCCAGCACACTGCACAGCTCAGACAGGCCAGCACACTGCACAGCTCAGACAGGCCAGCACACTGCACAGCTCAGACAGGCCAGCACACTGCACAGCTCAGACAGGCCAGCACACATGCACAGCTCAGACAGGCCAGCACACTGCACAGCTCAGACAGGCCAGCACACTGCACAGCTCAGACAGGCCAGCACACTAGCACAGCTCAGACAGGCCAGCACACAGCAGCACAGCTCAGACAGGCCAGCACACTGCACAGCTCAGACAGGCCAGCACACTGCACAGCTCAGACAGGCCAGCACACTGCACAGCTCAGACAGGCCAGCACAGCACAGCACAGCTCAGACAGGCCAGCACACTGCACAGCTCAGACAGGCCAGCACACTGCACAGCTCAGACAGGCCAGCACACTGCACAGCTCAGACAGGCCAGCACACTGCACAGCTCAGACAGACCAGCACACTGCACAGCTCAGACAGGCCAGCACACACAGCACAGCTCAGACAGGCCAGCACACTGCACAGCTCAGACAGGCCAGCACACTGCACAGCTCAGACAGGCCAGCACACTGCACAGCTCAGACAGGCCAGCACACTGCACAGCTCAGACAGACCAGCACACTGCACAGCTCAGACAGGCCAGCACACAGCACAGCTCAGACAGGCCAGCACACTGCACAGCTCAGACAGGCCAGCACACTGCACAGCTCAGACAGGCCAGCACACAGCTCAGCACAGATCAGACAGGCCAGCACACTGCATAGCTTAGACACACTAGCACAGCTCAGACAGGCCAGCACACTGCACAGCTCAGACAGACCAGCACACTGCACAGCTCAGACAGGCCAGCACACTGCACAGCTCAGACAGGCCAGCACACTGCACAGCTCAGACAGGCCAGCACACTGCACAGCTCAGACACACCAGCACGCTGCACAGCTGAAACAGGTCAGCAAACTGCACAGCTCAGACTGGCCAGCACACGCACAGCACAGCTCAGACAGTCCAGCATACTGCACACCTCAGACAGACCAGCACAATGCACAGCTCAGACAGACCAGCACACTGCACAGCTCAGACAGGCCAGCACACTGCACAGCTCAGACAGACCAGCACACTAGCACAGCTCAGACAGGCCAGCACACTGCACAGCTCAGACAGGCCAGCACACTGCACAGCTCAGACAGGCCAGCACACTGCACAGCTCAGACAGACCAGCACACTGCACAGCTCAGACAGGCCAGCACACTGCACAGCTCAGACAGGCCAGCACACTGCACAGCACAGCTCAGACAGGCCAGCACACTGCACAGCTCAGACAGACCAGCACACTGCACAGCTCAGACAGACCAGCACACAGCACAGCTCAGACAGGCCAGCACACTGTACAGCACAGCTCAGACAGGCCAGCACACTGCACAGCACAACTCAGACAGGCCAGCACACTGCACAGCTCAGACAGGCTAGCACACTGCAGAGCTCAGACAGACCAGCACATTGCACAGCTCTTACATGCCACCACAAAGCACAGCTCAGACAGACCAGCTCATAGCACAGCTCAGACAGGCCAGCACACTGCACAGCTCAGACAGGCCAGCACACTGCACAGCTCAGACAGGCCAGCACACTGCACAGCTCAGACAGGCCAGCACACTGCACAGCTCAGACAGGCCAGCACACTGCACAGCTCAGACAGGCCAGCACACAGCAGCACAGCTCAGACAGGCCAGCACACTGCACAGCTCAGACAGGCCAGCACACTGCACAGCTCAGACAGGCCAGCACACTGCACAGCTCAGACAGGCCAGCACACTGCACAGCTCAGACAGGCCAGCACACTGCACAGCTCAGACAGGCCAGCACACAGCACAGCACAGCTCAGACAGGCCAGCACACTGCACAGCTCAGACAGGCCAGCACACTGCACAGCTCAGACAGGCCAGCACACTGCACAGCTCAGACAGACCAGCACACACTAGCACAGCTCAGACAGGCCAGCACACAAAGCAGCACAGCTCAGACAGGCCAGCACACTGCACAGCTCAGACAGGCCAGCACACTGCACAGCTCAGACAGGCCAGCACACAGCACAGCTCAGACAGGCCAGCACACTGCACAGCTCAGACAGGCCAGCACACTGCACAGCTCAGACAGGCCAGCACACAGCACAGCTCAGGCAGGCCAGCACACTGCACAGCTCAGACAGGCCAGCACACTGCACAGCTCAGACAGGCCAGCACACTGCACAGCTCAGACAGGCCAGCACACTGCACAGCTCAGACAGGCCAGCACACTGCACAGCTCAGACAGGCCAGCACACTGCACAGCTCAGACAGGCCAGCACACTGCACAGCTCAGACAGGCCAGCACACTGCACAGCTCAGACAGGCCAGCACACTGCACAGCTCAGACAGGCCAGCACACTGCACAGCTCAGACAGGCCAGCACACTGCACAGCTCAGACAGACCAGCACACTGCACAGCTCAGACAGGCCAGCACACAGTACAGCACAGCTCAGACAGGCCAGCACACTGCATAGCTCAGACAGGCCAGCACACAGCGCAGCACAGCTCAGACAGACCAGCACACTGCACAGCTCAGACAGGCCAGCACACAGCACAGCTCAGATAGGCCAGCACATAGCACAGCTCAGACAGACCAGCACACAGCACAGCACAGACAGGCCAGCACAGTGCACAGCTCAGACAGACCAGCACACTAGTACAGATCAGACATGCAAGCACACAGCACAGCTCAGAAATGCCAGCACACTAAACAGCTCAGACACACCAGCACGCTGCACAGCTGAAACAGGTCAGCAAACTGCACAGCTCAGACTGGCCAGCATACAGCACAGCACAGCTCAGACAGGCCAGCACACTGCACAGCTCAGACAGACCAGCACACTGCACAGCTCAGACAGGCCAGCACACATGCACAGCTCAGACAGGCCAGCACACTGCACAGCTCAGACAGGCCAGCACACTGCACAGCTCAGACAGGCCAGCGCACTGCACAGCTCAGACAAGCCAGCACACTGCACAGCTATGATAGGCCAGCACACAGCGCAGCACAGCTCAGACAGGCCAGCACACTGCATAGCTCAGAAACACCAGCACAGCTCAGACAGGCCAGCACACTGCACAGCTCAGACAGACCAGCACACTGCACAGCTCAGACAGACCAGCACGCAGCACAGCACAGCTCAGACTGGCCAGCACACAGCGCTGCACATCTCAGACAAGCCAGCACACTGCACATCTCAGAGACTCCAGCACACTGCACAGTTAAGACAGGCCAGCACACTGCACAGCTAAGACTGGCCAGCACACTGCACAGCTCAGACAGACCAGCACACTGCACAGCTCAGACAGGCCAGCACACTGCACAGCTCAGACAGGCCAGCACACAGCACAGCTCAGACAGGCCAGCACACTGCACAGCTCAGACAGGCCAGCACACTGCACAGCTCAGACAGGCCAGCACACTGCACAGCTCAGACAGGCCAGCACACTGCACAGCTCAGACAGGCCAGCACACTGCACAGCTCAGACAGACCAGCACACTGCACAGCTCAGACAGGCCAGCACACAGCACAGCTCAGACAGGCCAGCACACTGCACAGCTCAGACAGGCCAGCACACTGCACAGCTCAGACAGGCCAGCACACTGCACAGCTCAGACAGGCCAGCACACTGCAC
The DNA here is from genome assembly GCA_030684275.1 of Acipenser oxyrinchus oxyrinchus. Lineage (NCBI taxonomy): Eukaryota > Metazoa > Chordata > Actinopteri > Acipenseriformes > Acipenseridae > Acipenser > Acipenser oxyrinchus. The sequence continues at coordinate 14,426,387 of CM060260.1, forward strand.
AGCTCAGACAGGCCAGCACACATGCACAGCTCAGACAGGCCAGCACACTGCACAGCTCAGACAGGCCAGCACACTGCACAGCTCAGACAGGCCAGCACACTGCACAGCTCAGACAGGCCAGCACACAGCACAGCTCAGACAGGCCAGCACACACAGCACAGCTCAGACAGGCCAGCACACTGCACAGCTCAGACAGGCCAGCACACTGCACAGCTCAGACAGGCCAGCACACTGCACAGCTCAGACAGGCCAGCACACTGCACAGCTCAGACAGGCCAGCACACTGCACAGCTCAGACAGGCCAGCACACTGCACAGCTCAGACAGGCCAGCACACTGCACAGCTCAGACAGGCCAGCACACTGCACAGCTCAGACAGGCCAGCACACTGCACAGCTCAGACAGGCCAGCACACTGCACAGCTCAGACAGGCCAGCACACTGCACAGCTCAGACAGGCCAGCACACTGCACAGCTCAGACAGGCCAGCACACTGCACAGCTCAGACAGGCCAGCACACAGCACAGCTCAGACAGACCAGCACATTGCACAGCTCAGACAGGCCAGCACACTGCGCAGCTCAGACTGTCCAGCACGCTGCCCAGCTCAGACAGGCCAGCACACAGCACAGCTCAGACAGACCAGCACACATCATAGCTCAGACAGTCCAGCATACAGCAAAGCTCAGACAGGCCAGCACACTGCACAGCTCAGACAGGCCAGCACACTGCACAGCTCAGACAGGCCAGCACACTGCACAGCTCAGACAGGCCAGCACACTGCACAGCTCAGACAGGCCAGCACACTGCACAGCTCAGACAGGCCAGCACACTGCACAGCTCAGACAGGCCAGCACACTGCACAGCTCAGACAGGCCAGCACACTGCACAGCTCAGACAGGCCAGCACACTGCACAGCTCAGACAGGCCAGCACACTGCACAGCTCAGACAGACCAGCACACTGCACAGCTCAGACAGGCCATCACACAGCGCAGCACAGCTCAGACAGGCCACAACACTACACAGCTCAGGCAGGTCAGCACACTGCACAGCTCAGACAGGCCAGCACACTGCACAGCACAGCTCAGACAGGCCAGCACACTGCACAGCTCAGACAGGCCAGCACACTGCACAGCACAGGTCAGACAGGCCAGCACACTGCACAGCTCAGACAGGCCAGCACACTGCACAGCTCAGACAGGCCAGCACACAGCACAGCACAGCTCAGACAGGCCAGCACACTGCACAGCTCAGACAGACCAGCACACTGCACAGCTCAGACAGGCCAGCACACAGCTCAGACAGGCCAGCACACTGCACAGCTCAGACAGACCAGCACACTGCACAGCTCAGACAGGCCAGCACACTGCACAGCTCAGACAGACCAGCACACAGCACAGCTCAGACAGGCCAGCACACTGCACAGCTCAGACAGGCCAGCACACTGCACAGCTCAGACAGGCCAGCACACTGCACAGCTCAGACAGGCCAGCACACTGCACAGCTCAGACAGGCCAGCACACTGCACAGCTCAGACAGGCCAGCACACTGCACAGCTCAGACAGGCCAGCACACTGCACAGCTCAGACAGGCCAGCACACAGCACAGCACAGTTCAGACAGGCCAACACACTGCACAGCTCAGACAGGCCAGCACACTGCACAGCTCAGACAGGCCAGCACACTGCACAGCTCAGACAGGCCAGCACACTGCACAGCTCAGACAGGCCAGCACACTGCACAGCTCAGACAGGCCAGCACACTGCACAGCTCAGACAGGCCAGCACACTGCACAGCTCAGACAGGCCAGCACACTGCACAGCTCAGACAGACCAGCACACATCATAGCTCAGACAGACCAGCATACATGCACAGCTCAGATAGGCCAGCACACAGTACAACTCAGACAGACCAGCACACAGCACAGCACAGACAGGCCAGCACACTAAATAGCTCAGACAGACCAACATAAAGCAAAGCTCAGACAGACCAGCACACAGCAAAGCTCAGACAGGCCAGCACACTGCACAGCTCAGACAGACCAGCACACAGCACAGCTCAGACAGACCAGCACACTGCACAGTTCAGACAGACCAGCACACTGCACAGCTCATACAGGCCATCACACTGTACAGCTCAGACAGACCAGCACACTGCACAGCTCAGAAAGGCCAGCACACATGCACAGCTCAGACAAGCCAGCACACTGCACATCTCAGACAGACCAGCACACTGCATAGCCCAGACAGGCCAGCACACAGCACAGCACAGCTCAAACTGGCCTGCACACTGCACAGCTCAGACAGTCCAGTACGCTGCACAGCTCAGTCAGGCCAGCACGCTGCACAGCTCAGACAGGCCAGCACACTACAGCACAGCTCAGACAGGCCAGCACACATGCACAGCTCAGACAGGCCAGCACACTGCACAGCTCAGACAGACCAGCACACTGCACAGCTCAGACAGGCCAGCACACTGCACAGCTCAGACAGGCCAGCACACAGCACAGCTCAGACAGGCCAGCACACTGCACAGCTCAGACAGGCCAGCACACTGCACAGCTCAGACAGGCCAGCACACAGCACAGCACAGCTCAGACAGGCCAGCACACTGCACAGCTCAGACAGACCAGCACACTGCACAGCTCAGACAGGCCAGCACACGCACAGCACAGCTCAGACAGGCCAGCACACTAGCACAGCTCAGACAGGCCAGCACACTGCACAGCTCAGACAGGCCAGCACACTGCACAGCTCAGACAGGCCAGCACACATGCACAGCTCAGACAGGCCAGCACACTGCACAGCTCAGACAGGCCAGCACACACAGCACAGCTCAGACAGGCCAGCACACTGCACAGCTCAGACAGGCCAGCACACTGCACAGCTCAGACAGGCCAGCACACTGCACAGCTCAGACAGGCCAGCACACTGCACAGCTCAGACAGGCCAGCACACTGCACAGCTCAGACAGGCCAGCACACTGCACAGCTCAGACAGGCCAGCACACTAGCACAGCTCAGACAGGCCAGCACACTGCACAGCTCAGACAGGCCAGCACACTGCACAGCTCAGACAGGCCAGCACACTGCACAGCTCAGACAGGCCAGCACACTGCACAGCTCAGACAGGCCAGCACACTGCACAGCTCAGACAGGCCAGCACACTGCACAGCTCAGACAGGCCAGCACACTGCACAGCTCAGACAGGCCAGCACACTGCACAGCTCAGACAGGCCAGCACACTGCACAGCTCAGACAGGCCAGCACACTGCATAGCTTAGACACACCAGCATAGCTCAGACAGGCCAGCACACTGCACAGCTCAGACAGGCCAGCACACTGCACAGCTCAGACAGACCAGCACACAGCACAGCTCAGACAGGCCAGCACACTGCACAGCTCAGACAGGCCAGCACACTGCACAGCTCAGACAGGCCAGCACACTGCACAGCACAACTCAGACAGGCCAGCACACTGCACAGCTCAGACAGACCAGCACACAGCACAGCTCAGACAGGCCAGCACACATGCACAGCTCAGACAGGCCAGCACACTGCACAGCTCAGACAGGCCAGCACACTGCACAGCTCAGACAGGCCAGCACACAGCGCAGCACAGCTCAGACAGGCCAGCACACTGCACAGCTCAGACAGGCCAGCACACTGCACAGCTCAGACAGGCCAGCACACAGCACAGCACAGCTCAGACAGGCCAGCACACAGCGCAGCACAGCTCAGACAGGCCAGCACACTGCACAGCTCAGACAGGCCAGCACACTGCACAGCTCAGACAGGCCAGCACACAGCGCAGCACAGCTCAGACAGGCCAGCACACTGCACAGCTCAGACAGGCCAGCACACTGCACAGCTCAGACAGGCCAGCACACTGCACAGCTCAGACAGGCCAGCACACAGCACAGCACAGCTCAGACAGGCCAGCACACTGCACAGCTCAGACAGGCCAGCACACAGCAGCACAGCTCAGACAGGCCAGCACACTGCACAGCTCAGACAGGCCAGCACACTGCACAGCTCAGACAGGCCAGCACACAGCTAGCACAGCTCAGACAGGCCAGCACACTGCACAGCTCAGACAGACCAGCACACTGCACAGCTCAGACAGGCCAGCACACTGCACAGCTCAGACAGGCCAGCACACAGCACAGCACAGCTCAGACAGGCCAGCACACTGCACAGCTCAGACAGGCCAGCACACTGCACAGCTCAGACAGGCCAGCACACTGCACAGCTCAGACAGGCCAGCACACTAGCACAGCTCAGACAGACCAGCACACTGCACAGCTCAGACAGGCCAGCACACTGCACAGCTCAGACAGGCCAGCACACTGCACAGCTCAGACAGGCCAGCACACAGCACAGCTCAGACAGGCCAGCACACTGCACAGCTCAGACAGGCCAGCACACTGCACAGCTCAGACAGGCCAGCACACTGCACAGCTCAGACAGGCCAGCACACTGCACAGCTCAGACAGGCCAGCACACTGCACAGCTCAGACAGGCCAGCACACTGCATAGCTCAGACAGACCAGCACGCTGCACAGTTCAGAAAGGCCAACACAGTGCATAGCTCAGACAGATCAGCATGTAGCACAGCTCAGACAGAACAGCACACTGCACAGCTCAGACATACCAGCACACAGCAAAGCTCAGACAGGCCAGCAGACAGCGCAACACAGCTCAGACAGACCAGCACACTGCACAGCTCATAGAGGCCATCACACTGCACAGCACAGCTCAGACAGGCCAGCACACTGCACAGCACAGCTCAGACAGGCCAGCACACTGCACAGCTCAGCACAGCTCAGACAGGCCAGCACACTGCACAGCTCAGACAGGCCAGCACACTGCACAGCTCAGACAGACCAGCACACATCATAGCTCAGACAGACCAGCACACAGCAAAGCTCAGACAGTCCAGCACACTGCACAGCCCAGAGAGACCAGCACACTGCACAGCTCAGACAGGCCAGCACACTGCACAGCTCAGACAGGCCAGCACACTGCACAGCTCAGACAGGCCAGCACACTGCACAGCTCAGACAGGCCAGCACACAGCACAGCTCAGACAGGCCAGCACACTGCACAGCTCAGACAGACCAGCACACAGCACAGCTCAGACAGGCCAGCACACTGCACAGCTCAGACAGGCCAGCACACTGCACAGCTCAGACAGACCAGCACACTGCACAGCTCAGACAGGCCAGCACACTGCACAGCTCAGACAGGCCAGCACACACAGCACAGCTCAGACAGGCCAGCACACTGCACAGCTCAGACAGGCCAGCACACTGCACAGCTCAGACAGGCCAGCACACAGCACAGCACAGCTCAGACAGGCCAGCACACAGCACAGCACAGCTCAGACAGGCCAGCACACTGCACAGCTCAGACAGGCCAGCACACTGCACAGCTCAGACAGGCCAGCACACTGCACAGCTCAGACAGGCCAGCACACAGCACAGCACAGCTCAGACAGGCCAGCACACTGCACAGCTCAGACAGGCCAGCACACTGCACAGCTCAGACAGGCCAGCACACTGCACAGCTCAGACAGGCCAGCACACTGCACAGCTCAGACAGGCCAGCACACTGCACAGCTCAGACAGGCCAGCACACTGCACAGCTCAGACAGACCAGCACACTGCACAGCTCAGACAGGCCAGCACACAGCACAGCACAGCTCAGACAGGCCAGCACACTGCACAGCTCAGAAAGACCAGCACACAGCACAGCTCAGATAGGCCAGCACACAGCACAGCTCAGACAGACCAGCACACAGCACAGCACAGACAGGCCAGCACAGTGCACAGCTCAGACAGACCAGCACACTGCACAGCTCAGACATGCAAGCACACAGCACAGCTCAGAAATGCCAGCACACTCCATAGCTCAGACAGACCAGCACACAGCACAGCTCAGACAGGCCAGCACACTGCACAGCTCAGACAGGCCAGCACACTGCACAGCTCAGACAGGCCAGCACACTGCACAGCTCAGACAGGCCAGCACACAGAGCTGCACAGCTCAGACAGGCCAGCACACTGCACAGCTCAGACAGGCCAGCACACTGCACAGCTCAGACAGGCCAGCACACTGCACAGCTCAGACAGGCCAGCGGCACAGCACAGCTCAGACAGGCCAGCACACTGCACAGCTCAGACAGGCCAGCACACTGCACAGCTCAGACAGGCCAGCACACTGCACAGCTCAGACAGGCCAGCACACTGCACAGCTCAGACAGACCAGCACACTGCACAGCTCACACAGGCCAGCACAGCACAGCACAGCTCAGACAGGCCAGCACACTGCACAGCTCAGACAGGCCAGCGCACTGCACAGCTCAGACAGGCCAGCACGCAGCACAGCTCAGACAGGCCAGCACATTGTACAGCTCAGACAGGCCAGCACACTGCACAGCTCAGACAGGCCAGCACACGCATGCACAGCTCAGACAGGCCAGCACACTGCACAGCTCAGACAGGCCAGCACACTGCACAGCTCAGACAGACCAGCACACTGCACAGCTCAGACAGGCCAGCACACTGCACAGCTCAGACAGGACAGCACACTGCACAGCTCAGACAGGCCAGCACACTGCACAGCTCAGACAGGCCAGCACACAGCACAGCTCAGACAGGCCAGCACACTGCACAGCTCAGACAGGCCAGCACACTGCACAGCACAGCTCAGACAGGCCAGCACACTGCACAGCTCAGACAGGCCAGCACACTGCACAGCTCAGACAGGCCAGCACACAGCACAGCACAGCTCAGACAGGCCAGCACACTGCACAGCTCAGACAGGCCAGCACACTGCAGCACAGCTCAGACAGGCCAGCACACTGCAGCACAGCTCAGACAGGCCAGCACACTGCACAGCTCAGACAGACCAGCACACTGCACAGCTCAGACAGGCCAGCACACTAGCACAGCTCAGACAGGCCAGCACACTGCACAGCTCAGACAGGCCAGCACACTGCACAGCTCAGACAGGCCAGCACACAGCGCAGCACAGCTCAGACAGGCCAGCACACTGCACAGCTCAGACAGACCAGCACACTGCACAGCTCAGACAGGCCAGCACACTGCACAGCTCAGACAGGCCAGCACACTGCACAGCTCAGACAGACCAGCACACTGCACAGCTCAGACAGGCCAGCACACTGCGCAGCTCAGACAGGCCAGCACGCTGCACAGCTCAGACAGTCCAGCACGCTGCACAGCTCAGAAAGGCCAGCACACTGCACAGCTCAGACAGACCAGCACACTGCACAGCTCATACAGGCCAGCACACTGCACAGCTCAGACAGGCCAGCACACTGCACAGCTCAGACAGGCCAGCACACTGCACAGCTCAGACAGGCCAGCACACTGCACAGCTCAGACAGGCCAGCACATTCCAGAGCTCAGATATGCCAGCACACTGCACAGCTCAGACAGACCAGCACACTGCACAGCTCAGACAGACCAGCACACTGCACAGCACAGCTCAGACAGGCCAGCACACAGCAGCACAGCTCAGACAGGCCAGCACACTGCACAGCTCAGAAAGACCAGCACACAGCACAGCTCAGACAGGCCAGCACACTGCACAGCTCAGACAGACCAGCACACATGCACAGCTCAGACAGGCCAGCACACTGCACAGCTCAGACAGGCCAGCACACTGCACAGCTCAGACAGGCCAGCACACTGCACAGCTCAGACAGGCCAGCACACAGCTCAGCACAGCTCAGACAGGCCAGCACACTGCACAGCTCAGACAGGCCAGCACACTGCACAGCTCAGACAGGCCAGCACACATGCACAGCTCAGACAGGCCAGCACACTGCACAGCTCAGACAGGCCAGCACACTGCACAGCTCAGACAGGCCAGCACACTGCGCAGCTCAGACAGGCCAGCACACTGCACAGCTCAGACAGGCCAGCACACTGCACAGCTCAGACAGGCCAGCACACAGCACAGCTCAGACAGGCCAGCACACTGCACAGCTCAGACAGGCCAGCACACTGCACAGCTCAGACAGGCCAGCACACTGCACAGCTCAGACAGGCCAGCACACTGCACAGCTCAGACAGGCCAGCACACTGCACAGCTCAGACAGGCCAGCACACAGCGCAGCACAGCTCAGACAAGCCAGCACACTGCACAGCTCAGACAGACCAGCACACTGCACAGCTCAGACAGGCCAGCACACTGCACAGCTCAGACAGGCCAGCACACTGCACAGCTCAGACAGACCAGCACACTGCACAGCTCAGACAGGCCAGCACACTGCACAGCTCAGACAGGCCAGCACACATGCACAGCTCAGACAGGCCAGCACACTGCACAGCTCAGATAGGCCAGCACACAGTGTAGCACAGCTCAGACAGGCCAGCACACTGCACAGCTCAGGCACACTAGCACAGCTCAGACAGGCCAGCACACTGCACAGCTCAGACAGGCCAGCACACTGCACAGCTCAGACAGGCCAGCACACAGCACAGCACAGCTCAGACAGGCCAGCACACTGCACAGCTCAGACAGGCCAGCACACTGCACAGCTCAGACAGGCCAGCACACTGCACAGCACAGCTCAGACAGGCCAGCACACAGCTCAGCACAGCTCAGACAGGCCAGCACACTGCACAGCTCAGACAGGCCAGCACACTGCACAGCTCAGACAGGCCAGCACACAGCAGCACAGCTCAGACAGGCCAGCACACTGCACAGCTCAGACAGACCAGCACACTGCACAGCTCAGACAGGCCAGCACACTGCACAGCTCAGACAGGCCAGCACACTGCACAGCTCAGACAGGCCAGCACACTGCACAGCTCAGACAGGCCAGCACACTGCACAGCTCAGACAGACCAGCACACAGCACAGCTCAGACAGACCAGCACACTGCACAGCTCAGACAGGCCAGCACACTGCACAGCTCAGACAGGCCAGCACACTGCACAGCTCAGACAGGCCAGCACACAGCACAGCACAGCTCAGACAGGCCAGCACACTGCACAGCACAGCTCAGACAGGCCAGCACACTGCACAGCTCAGACAGGCCAGCACACTGCACAGCTCAGACAGGCCAGCACACTGCACAGCTCAGACAGGCCAGCACACTGCACAGCTCAGACAGGCCAGCACACAGCACAGCACAGCTCAGACAGGCCAGCACACTGCACAGCTCAGACAGGCCAGCACACTGCACAGCTCAGACAGGCCAGCACACTGCACAGCTCAGACAGACCAGCACACTGCACAGCTCAGACAGGCCAGCACACTGCACAGCTCAGACAGGCCAGCACACAGCACAGCACAGCTCAGACAGGCCAGCACACTGCACAGCTCAGACAGGCCAGCACACTGCACAGCTCAGACAGGCCAGCACACTGCACAGCTCAGACAGGCCAGCACACTGCACAGCTCAGACAGGCCAGCACACAGCACAGCTCAGACAGGCCAGCACACTGCACAGCTCAGACAGGCCAGCACACTGCACAGCTCAGACAGGCCAGCACACTGCACAGCTCAGACAGGCCAGCACACTGCACAGCTCAGACAGGCCAGCACACACACAGCACAGCTCAGACAGACCAGCACACTGCACAGCTCAGACAGGCCAGCACACTGCACAGCTCAGACAGGCCAGCACACTGCACAGCTCAGACAGGCCAGCACACTGCACAGCTCAGACAGGCCAGCACACTGCACAGCTCAGACAGGCCAGCACACTGCACAGCTCAGACAGGCCAGCACACTGCACAGCTCAGACAGGCCAGCACACTGCACAGCTCAGAAAGGCCAGCACACAGCAGCACAGCTCAGACAGGCCAGCACACTGCACAGCTCAGACAGGCCAGCACACAGCACAGCTCAGACAGGCCAGCACACTGCACAGCTCAGACAGGCCAGCACACAGCTCAGCACAGCTCAGACAGGCCAACACACTGCACAGCTCAGACAGGCCAGCACACAGCTCAGCACAGCTCAGACAGGCCAGCACACTGCACAGCTCAGACAGGCCAGCACACAGCACAGCTCAGACAGGCCAGCACACTGCAGCACAGCTCAGACAGGCCAGCACACTGCACAGCTCAGACAGACCAGCACACTGCACAGCTCAGACAGGCCATCACACTGCACAGCTCAGGCAGGCCAGCACACTGCACAGCTCAGACAGACCAGCACACTGCACAGCTCAGAGAGACCAGCACACTGCACAGCTCAGACAGGCCAGCACACTGCACAGCTCAGACAGGCCAGCACACACGCACAGCTCAGACAGGCCAGCACACTGCACAGCTCAGACAGGCCAGCACACTGCACAGCTCAGACAGGCCAGCACACAGCACAGCTCAGACAGGCCAGCACACTGCACAGCTCAGACAGGCCAGCATACTGCACAGGTCAGACAGGCCAGCACACAGCACAGCTCAGACAGGCCAGCACACTGCACAGCTCAGACACACCAGCACACATGCACAGCTCAGACAGGCCAGCACACTGCACAGCTCAGACAGGCCAGCACACTGCACAGCTCAGACAGGCCAGCACACTGCACAGCTCAGACAGGCCAGCACACTGCACAGCTCAGACAGGCCAGCACACTGCACAGCTCAGACAGGCCAGCACACAGCACAGCACAGCTCAGACAGGCCAGCACACAGCGCAGCACAGCTCAGACAGGCCAGCACACTGCACAGCTCAGACAGGCCAGCACACTGCACAGCTCAGACAGGCCAGCACACTGCACAGCTCAGACAGGCCAGCACACAGCAGCACAGCTCAGACAGGCCAGCACACTGCACAGCTCAGACAGGCCAGCACACTGCACAGCTCAGACAGGCCAGCACACTGCACAGCTCAGACAGGCCAGCACACTGCACAGCTCAGACAGGCCAGCACACTGCACAGCTCAGACTGGCCAGCACACTGCACAGCTCAGACAAGCCAGCACACTGCACATCTCAGAGACACCAGCACACTGCACAGTTAAGACAGGCCAGCACACAGAGCACAGCTCAGACAGGCCAGCACACTGCACAGCTCAGACAGGCCAGCACACTGCACAGATGTGACAGAGCAGCACACATGCACAGCTCAGACTGGCCAGCACACAGTGCAGCACAGCTCAGACAGACCAGCACACTGCACAGCTCAGACAGACCAGCACACTGCGCAGCTCAGACAGGCCAGCACACTGCACAGCTCAGACAGGCCAGCACACAGCACAGCTCAGACAGACCAGCACACTGCACAGCTCAGACAGACCAGCACACTGCACAGCTCAGACAGGCCAGCACACTGCACAGCTCAGACAGGCCAGCACACTGCACAGCTCAGACAGACCAGCACACTGCACAGCTCAGACAGGCCAGCACACTGCACAGCTCAGACAGGCCAGCACACAGCACAGCTCAGACAGGCCAGCACACTGCACAGCTCAGACAGGCCAGCACACTGCACAGCTCAGACAGGCCAGCACACTGCACAGCTCAGACAGGCCAGCACACAGCACAGCACAGCTCAGACAGGCCAGCACACTGCACAGCTCAGACAGGCCAGCACACTGCACAGCTCAGACAGGCCAGCACACAGCACAGCACAGCTCAGACAGGCCAGCACACTGCACAGCTCAGACAGACCAGCACACTGCACAGCTCAGACAGGCCAGCACACAGCACAGCACAGCTCAGACAGGCCAGCACACTGCACAGCTCAGACAGGCCAGCACACTGCACAGCTCAGACAGGCCAGCACACAGAGCAGCACAGCTCAGACAGGCCAGCACACAGCTCAGACAGGCCAGCACACTGCACAGCTCAGACAGACCAGCACACTGCACAGCTCAGACAGACCAGCACACTGCACAGCTCAGACAGACCAGCACACAGCACAGCTCAGACAGACCAGCACACTGCACAGCTCAGACAGGCCAGCACACTAGCACAGCTCAGACAGACCAGCACACTGCACAGCTCAGACAGACCAGCACACTGCACAGCTCAGACAGACCAGCACACTGCACAGCTCAGACAGACCAGCACACAGCACAGCTCAGACAGACCAGCACACAGCACAGCTCAGACAGGCCAGCACACTGCACAGCTCAGACAGGCCAGCACACTGCACAGCTCAGACAGGCCAGCACACATGCACAGCTCAGACAGACCAGCACACTGCACAGCTCAGACAGGCCAGCACACTGCACAGCTCAGACAGGCCAGCACACATGCACAGCTCAGACAGGCCAGCACACTGCACAGCTCAGACAGGCCAGCACACTGCACAGCACAACTCAGACAGGCCAGCACACAGCGCAGCACAGCTCAGACTGGCCAGCACACAGCGCTGCACAGCTCAGACAGGCCAGCACACTGCACAGCTCAGACAGACCAGCACACTGCAACACAGCTCAGACAGACCAGCACGCAGCACAGCACAGGTCAGATAGCCCATTACACTGCACAGCTCAGACAGACCAGCACACTGCACAGCTCAGACATGACAGCACACAGCACAGCTCAGACAGGCCAGCACACTGCATAGCTCAGACAGACCAGCACAGCTGCACAGTTCAGACAGGCCAACACAGTGCATAGCTCAGACAGATCAGCATGTAGCACAGCTCAGACAGACCAGCACACTGCACAGCTCAGACAGACCAGCACACTGCACAGCACAGCTCAGACAGGCCAGCACACAGCGTAGCACAGCTCAGACACACCAGCACATTGCACAGCTCAGACAGGCCAGCACACTGCACAGCTCAGACAGGCCAGCACACTGCACAGCTCAGACAGGCCAGCGAGCACAGCACAGCTCAGACAGGCCAGCACACTGCACAGCTCAGACAGACCAGCACACTGCACAGCTCAGACAGGCCAGCACACTGCACAGCTCAGACAGGCCAGCACACTGCACAGCTCAGACAGGCCAGCACAGCTCAGACAAGCCAGCACACTGCACATCTCAGACACACCAGCACACTGCACAGCTCATACAGGCCAGCACACAGCGCAGAAAACAAATCTGGATAGTTCAGTTCTAAGTAATTTTAAACCTATTTCAAACCTTCCTTTTTTAGCAAAGGTACTTGAAAAAGTCGTTTTTAAACAATTTAATAGTTTCCTTGGAAATAATAACATCGAGAAATTTCAATCAGGATTTCATGCTAACCATAGCACTGAGACTGCACTTGTCAAAGTGGTAAATGATCTACGTATAAGTACAGATTCTAAGTGTTTATCTGTACTGATCCTTTAAGATCTGAGTGCTGCTTTTGATACTGTGGATCACAAGATTTTAGTTAATCTTCTTAGAGAATGGGTGGGCCTTTCTGGTAGTGTCCTAAACTGGTTCATATCCTATTTAATGAATAGACAGTATTTTGTTGCCTTCGGAGAATCTACATCTGGACTAGCTAATATTACATGTGGTGTTCCGCAGGGCTCCATTCTTGGTCCCATGTTATTTTCTTTATACATGCTGCCTCTCAGGGAGGTTATTCGTAAACATGGGGTGAATTTCCACAGCCATGCAGATGACACACAGATTTATATATCTGTTAAACCAAGTGACACAACAGCTATCAATGTTCTTTTCAAATGTCTAGCCGATATTAGAAGCTGGATGTCTCAGAATTTCTTACAGTTAAATTCTGTGTTGGCATCATTGCATTGGCTTCCTGTGCATTACAGAATTGATTTTAAAATTCTATTACTAGTTTTTAAAGCACTGAATGGACTATCTCCACAATATCTAAATGATATGCTAATTCCTTATCAGCCTGAACGCACTCTGAGATCTCCAAATGCTGGCCTTTTATGTATTCCGAGGGTGACTGGTAAAAGGATGGGAGAGGCTGCTTTCTGTTTTAATGCCCCCACACTCTGGAACTCCTTACCCCCTTCTATCAGAGATTCACCTTCAATTGCAATCTTCAAATCTCCATTAAAAATATACCTTTTTAATATAGCTTTTCCATAACATTTTTATGTTTTATTCTGCGTTTTATTGTTACTTCTGTTTTTAATAACTGTACTCTTTTCTTACTGTTTATTATTGTATTTTTGTATTTTTTTCTGTATGTAAAGCGCTTTGAATTGTATTGTACATGAATTGCGCTATATAAATAAAGGTTTATTATTATTATTATTATTATTATTATTATTATTATTATTATTATTACCCCTATACAATGGTTGTACACTGATGCCTGGTTTCACAGACCATGATTAGTGTAAAATCACCTTCAATATTAAGTCCTGCTGTGCAGATTGCATAAAATCCCTTCTGTATTAAGTTGATATAAGTCGCAGGAGATCTAAATGCATTTCAATAATTTTATTAAATTTATTTTTAATACTGCCCCTTTTTAGGATTTTCGCAATCATTCTGAGTCTTTCTTATGTCAATTCTTATTGTTTTCGTCAGTGTTTTCACCTGAGTTCAGGAGCTGCTCTTTAGTTCCAGTTGCCTGCCATAGATGCATGTGACATGGGCTAGATCATCCTTTCTGCAAGTAAATGCCAGTGCCATCTAGTGTTCTGACACATTGGATCAAGCTTTTTATATTTCTGTCCATACACTGCTGTTCACTAGATGGCACTGGTGTTTACTATTATACAGGCATGTTGGCTTATCTAACCACAAGATGTATATCGGTGGCAAGCAGCTAGAAACAAAGAGCAGCTCTCAACTAATTAAACAATTCATTAACAAGAGCGAATCAAGCAATACAAATAACACAAGTACACCCACAACAATTCATTAACAAGGGTGACTCAAACAATACAAATAACACAAGTACAGTCACAACAATTCATTAACAAGGGTGACTCAAACAATACAAATAACACAAGTACAGTCCCAACAATTCATTATCAAGGGCGGCTCAAACAATACAAATAACACAAGTACAGTCACAACAACTGCAAGCATAATGAAAAGTGTAAGGAAGTAGTTGAATAACCTAAGAACATGTCATTTGAAGACCCTCACATGACATATTTTACAGACCAAAATCCACTGAAGACCTTTGCAAACATGGTACACAAATGCTATTTTAATGTGGTAAGAATGGCTGTACTCCGAGCCTCCTGTGATGCCTCCTGTGGTGCTGTGACTCCACCACTGATATACAGATGATGCTCTTTTCATTAACGCCAGCTTAAGCATTGTGGAATTGAACCCCAGGAAATTTAACTTGGACCCCGTGGAGCTGACCAAAAGGAAAGCCTTCATCACCAGTACGAGACAAACAGTGAAGGTAAGAGGAATGGGTATTTCTGATTATATGAAAATGTGTGCTGGTTTAGAAGCTGTGAAGAAATCAAAATGTGGAGGTACAGAGGACCACTGAATTAATAACCTAGTGGGGCTTGTATGTTTCAGTAAAGCAGACACTTTCAGCTTACTGTTTGAGATATATAAATCTATGGAAAATATGGCTACCATAATAAGGTCATGACTTCTGAAGTTTGAGCTGAATAGAGACAGTAAACATTATCTTAATGTTATTTTTTGAAGCTAAAAAATTTGACCACTACGTTCTTTTTCTTAATGTGATTATTTTAAGACCATACAAGACGTGGTTAGGTATAAGAATAATATTTTTTATGTTAAAAAACTGTATAAATGTGGCAGGATTAAGCATTCCACATACTGCCATCTGCTGGTTGATTTTAATATTGCAGCAGCCACGACTGAATATGTTGTAAAGGTCTTTTTAAATGTTACCACTATATTCTTTGACTTAATGTGACTATTTTAAGAACAAATAATACGTGGTTAGGTATAAGAATCATCTTTTTCTGTTAAACAACAGTCTCTTGACACAGGGGTTGTACCGACAGACTGGAAAATAGCAAACGTAATACCGATCCAGAAAAAGGGAGACAAAACCAAACCAGGTAACTACAGACCAATAAGCCTGACATATTATATGTAAACTTTTGGAAACTATAATAAGATCCAAAATGGAAAATTACCTATATGGTAACAATATCCTGGGAGACAGTCAGCATGGTTTTAGGAAAGGGAGATCATGTCTAACTAACCTGCTTGACTTTTTTGAGGATGCAACATTGACAATGGATAATTGCAAAGCATACGACATGGTTTATTTAGATTTCCAGAAAGCTTTTGACAAAGTCCTGCATAAAAGATTAATTCTCAAACCGAACGCAGTAGGGATTCAAGGAAATGCATGCAAATGGATTAGGGAGTGGTTAACATGTAGAAAACAGAAAGTACTGATTAGAGGAGAAACCTCAAAATGGACCGAGGTAACCAGTGGTGTACCACAGGGATCAGTATTAGGTCCTCTGCTATTAATAATCTACATTAATGATTTAGATTCTGGTATAGTAAGCAAACTCGTTAAATTTGCAGACGACACAAAAATAGGAGAAGTGGCAAACACTGGTGCAGCAGCAAAGGTCAATCAAAATAATCTAGACAGCATTCAGAACTGGGCAGACTCATGGCAAATGACATTTAATAGAGAAAAGTGTAAAGTATTGCATGTAGGCAATAAAAATGTGCATTATAAATATCATATGGGAGATACTGAAATTGAAGACGGGAACTATGAAAAAGATCTAGGAGTTTATGTTGACTCAGAAATGTCTTCATCTAGACAATGTGGGGAAGCTATAAAAAAGGCCAACAAGATGCTCGGATATATTGTGAGGAATGTTGAATTTAAATCAAGGGAAGTAATATTAAAACTTTACAATGCATTAGTAAGACCTCACCTAGAATATTGTATTCAGTTCTGGTCACCTCGTTACAAAAAGCATATTGCTGCTCTAGAAAGAGTGCAAAGAAGAGCAACCAGAATTATCCCGGGTTTAAAAGGCATGTCGTATGCAGACAGGCTAAAAGAATTGAATCTATTCAGTCTTGAACAAAGAAGACTACGCTGCGATCTGATTCAAACATTCAAAATCCTAAAAGGTATAGACAATGTCGACCCAGGGGACTTTTTGACCTGAAAAGAAACAAGGACCAGGGTCACAAATGGAGATTAGATAAAGG
This sequence comes from Acipenser oxyrinchus oxyrinchus, assembly GCA_030684275.1. Taxonomy (NCBI): domain Eukaryota; kingdom Metazoa; phylum Chordata; class Actinopteri; order Acipenseriformes; family Acipenseridae; genus Acipenser; species Acipenser oxyrinchus. The sequence goes on from CM060260.1 coordinate 14,443,436, forward strand.
GGCATTCAGAACAGAAAATAGGAGGCACTTTTTTACACAGAGAATTGTGAGGGTATGGAACCATCTCCCCAGTAATGTTGTTGAAACTGACACCCTGGGATGCTTCAAGAAGCTGCTTGATGAGATTCTGGGATCAATAAGCTACTAACAACCAAACGAGCAAGATGGGCTGAATGGCCTCCTTTCGTTTGTAAACTTTCTTATGTTCTTATGTGAGACTCAACACACACACACAGACAAGATCATGTGAGACTCAACACAAACACACACACACACACAGACAAGATCCTGTGAGACTAAACACACACACAAACAAGATCCTGTGACACCCAACACACACACAAACACACACAGACTAGATCCTGTGAGACTCAACACACACACACACACAGACAAGATCATGTGAGACTCCACACACACACAGACAAGAAAAAGACAACCATATCACATTTGCAGCTGCCTATCCGCCCAGTAAAATCAGAAACACGGTACTAAAAACATGTTTTTTTTACATAATTTCCGACCATTTGTGATTGTAAAACAATTTCTGACCTCCATTCAATCAATTCAAAGATAAGCGTCCATAGTTTGTCGCTGCTTACATCTGAACTAAAATATTTGTAACAAACTTGAACACTGTCTACAATTATAGACTATACTTGAACAGCAGACATGTATTTATTTATTTGTGTATTTATTAATTTCATCGCTTTGTAAATGTTTTCATCTTAACTAAAATAATTGTAATTATTAAAGAATTGAATTTACGCACAAACAAACAGCCGACATTGAAAGATTTTCATTTATTTTTTATTTTTAGAACTTTAATTTGAAAATAATTAGAGAACCTGTATACAGTAGATAGAAAGATCCTGTATTCGAATATCAACCAACAGCCTTGTGGGAACAGTCCATGCATTACCCTTGAGCAAGGTACTATACTTAGATTGCTCCAGTAAAAACCCTACTTTATAAATGGGTAATTGTATGTAAAAATAATGTGATATATTGTAACAATTGGAAGTTGTCCTGGATAAGGGTGTCTGCTAAGAAATAAATAATAAAAAAATAAATAATTACACAGTGAACAACCCACCCCAAGTCTACCTCCCCGAAAAAGAACAGGCTCAACAGACTTTTCACAGCTAGATAAGGTTCTTTTTCAGTGTAATAGTTTAAAATATTGCATATTGATTATGGAGCCTTTATGTAAGATGTATTCTTCTGAAGGTTAGTAGTTAAGACTATTATTTTAGAAAAATCTCTTACTAAATAAAACAACAGGTTTTTTTTACCTTTTCTTCTCTAGGGCTGCTTCTTTCTTCTTGGCCAAAAGACAGGGTCTGTTCACCATGTTTCTCCATAACCCTCCTGTTTGGTCAAAAAACAGACTCTCTTTCTTCTTTCTTTATAATTTCTTACTAGTCCTGAGAAACCCCAAAATATATTCAGTTTTAACAGAAAAAGATGACCCTTACTCCTAATCACGTATTAAGCCAAAGAATGTAGTGGTCAAATTTTTTAGCTTCAAAAATAACATTAACTAGGTTTTTAGAGTTCTCTGTAATGTTAATAGAAACTATTATGCAAATACAGGGTGCATTATGGGTAGGCTCCTAAAAAAACCCTAAAACCTTTACAATTCAGCCTGTGCTAATATTTATTGGATTCAAAAACAACTTTAAATAGTTTTTTAGAATACATTGTAATATTAAAATCAACCATTAGATAGAAACATGTGTATTATGGAATGGACACAGTTACCTACCACAGCCTGGAAATCCAACAGAAATGTAGGGCCCAGCACATTCGACGCCTACTATTGTGGGTTAATTTTTAGTGTAATATGTGTATAATATACTGATTATGAAACGCTTTCATATGTTTATGGAGTCTTTGTTTGTTAATAACCCAAGTTATTGTTACGACGGGTCTTGAACACAATCAGAAATGTTTTGGGACTCTATGATTATTTATAACCCTGGTTATTATTACAGCGGGTCTCAAACATAGTCCAAAAAAAAACATGCACTATAGTACAATTTGCTTTCTCTTCTTTTCTTTCTCTTTTCTTTGTAATAGTCTATAAACTAGGTGTACAACAGATGCCATTTTTAGGGGAGGGCTATTTATGACAACGTCCGGTTAATGTCAGAAAAAAAGAGATGGGTCATAAATCACTCAAAAGTGTGGGAAAAGGGGAGGGGCTTAAGGGCCATAAATCACTCAACAGTGTGGGAAAAGGAGAGGGGCTTAGGGCCATAAATCACTCAAAAGTGTGGGAAAAGGAGAGGGGCTTAAGGGCCATAAATCACTCAAAAGTGTGGGAAAAGAGGAGGGGCTTAAGGACCATAAATCAATCAAACTGTGGTGAAAAAGGGGCAGGGCTTGAGGGTCATAAATCACTCAGGGGTGTGGAAAGGGGCGGGGCTTAAGGTCATAGGAGGAGGTACAGTGTTTTATCAAATATCCGATTGAATGAAACTTCAGTAGCACATGTTCTAGAGAGTATCAGAATCCGGACATGTATGGAGAAACATGTCCATCCCTGTCTTTGCATATTGTGGAATCATGTCGTGGTGATCTACTTCGTTTTGATACTGGAAATGTTTTCACAGTACAGATGTTTTCAGTATTGATAAACTACCAGTGGTTAGTAGGTGAAAGATTCTATTTGCTTGACACAAACAAGACAGATTATCACACATGTCACATGGTTGCAGTGGCTTGATTACCCACAATACAGTAGGGACCTTACCTGGTCAAGAGCTGCTAGAACATCTATAGGAGCTTCTGGAGGGTTCCAGGCTGGAACAGATTAACCTGGAAGGAGACCCAGGCTAGCACACAAGAGAGAATGGAGAACATATGGCACCAGAAACGTACAGGGTATTCTGAAAATGGATGTAAATGAATATCTGGTTGAACAACTTGGTTGAATTTCATCTCTGTGGATTTGTTTAAAATGTATTGACTGGTGTGTCACTGCATTCTAACCCTACTCTTATGCACTTGGATATAAAAAGTAAGAAGAACCTGGGAAAGCGTGGACGCCTTTAAAGGTAGAATGGAAGGGGTTTAAAAAATTGATTATATTGTCACCTACGTGTCATTTATGTTATTTGGTTTACAATTCTTGTCTTGTTTCTGTTTTCCATCACATCTTTGTTTAAGCTGAGCAAGGTTCATAGCCACAAGAAAATACATTATGTGACACATTGATGTAAATAGGTTGATACACTAAAACTATTTCTCTAAGTACTGATACAGGTTAACTTCAACAGCTTTACACAGGTTGCAAGAGCAGATGCATGTGAGCTGCTTTTCTGACCATCCCTGAGTATTACCTCCGATATTTATTTACCCCCACCCACTCACGCACACATTTACATTTTTTTCTTTTAATAAACGCTAATATATTCTCAGGAAATGTTACCTAATAAAATACAAAACTAAATAAAGGGCCTTGGCTAAAATGCAATACTGAAGAGACTGTCCCCATGTATCTGAATCTTCAGTGGTGTTGTGTTGTGTGTTGCAGACCTGCTGGGAGACAGTGGTGCTCAGAGGCTGGGATGGAGCTCCGGAGCTGATAAATACACACGGCTGCACACAGCCAACTCCCAGTACATGGAGGAGCATCTGTCTCAGCAGCAGGTGAGCCCTGTGTAGGGAACCATAGGCACAGCCCTATAGCTGGGCTTCAACTGCCCTTCCCTGAGCACAGGACAGTGGAGCTCTGCCACTGCAGCACACTCAATAATTTTGCCTGCTTCTCTTTTCTCAACACTAGCTTAACGTCTCCAGAGTGTCAGAGCATCAGCTGAACCCTGACGACCAGGGAGACAGTCCTACGGAACGTCACTCATATGAGTCAGCCTGAACAAAAGTGCTCACTGCACTAAAATACACACTGCTGACTGCAGTTACTGTAATGTGTTCAACTTTTTTACCACAATCTTAATAATCTGTTAAATTGTTGTTGTTAAGATCCAGCGCAATCGCGCTCCACCCAGATTTCAGATCCTGCATTTGGTACTTCGCCGTGGCCGAAGAGATCAAGATTGTGAGTTTAAAGAAAAGAAACCCAAATAAATTGGTTCTCATTTCAGTTGTATATGATTTTTTTTTAATTTATGTTACTGAAATTCTTAAAAAAAAAAAAAAGATATCTATCTAAGGTTCCTGAAGTCCTTAAGTGTCAGTATGGCACACGGAGACAGTAAAACAGTAGCCTCGCAGTAAAACAATTCTTGTTGAGGCTCACATGAATTTGTGTGTGTGTTGAGTCTCACACAATCTTGTCTGTGTGTGTGTGTGTGTGTTGAGTCTCACATGATCTTGTCTGTGTGTGTGTGGAGTCTCACAGGATCTTGTCCGTGTGTGTGTGTGTGTGTGTGTGTCATATGTGTGTGTTGAGTCTCACAGGATCTTGTCTGTGTGTGTGTGGAGTCTCACATGATCTTGTCTGTGTGTGTGTGTGTGTTGAGTCTCACAGGATCTAGTCTGTGTGTGTTTGTGTGTGTGTTGGGTGTCACAGGATGTTGTTTGTGTGTGTGTTTAGTCTCACAGGATCTTGTCTGTGTTTTTGTGTGTGTTTGTGTTGAGTCTCACATGATCTTGTCTGTGTGTGTGTGTGTTGAGTCTCACATAAGAACATAAGAAAGTTTACAAACGAGAGGAGGCCATTCAGCCCATCTTGCTCGTTTGGTTGTTAGTAGCTTATTGATCCCAGAATCTCATTAAGCAGCTTCTTGAAGCATCCCAGGGTGTCAGTTTCAACAACATTACTGGGGAGATGGTTCCATACCCTCACAATTCTCTGTGTAAAAAAGTGCCTCCTATTTTCTGTTCTGAATGCCCCTTTATCTAATCTCCATTTGTGACCCCTGGTCCTTGTTTCTTTTTCAGGTCAAAAAAGTCCCCTGGGTCGACATTGTCTATACCTTTTAGGTTCAAGACTGAATAGATTCAATTTTTTTAGCCTGTCTACATACGACATGCCTTTTAATCCCGGGATAATTCTGGTTGCTCTTCTTTCCACTTTGTTACAAAAATATCCTTTTTGTAACGAGGTGACCAGAACTGAACACAATATTCTAGGTGAGGTCTTACTAATGCATTGATTTCCATTACATGAGAGTAGATGTTAAAACTTCATGCTGATTTGAACTTGGCTCTCGCCAAGATAAGCCTATTGCCTCCCTAGCGCATCAGCACACACAACGGCTGCGATGCTGGCTCCGGGGATCAACCATAGTGCGGTCTCCCCAGCGCATAAGCATGACAATCGTCTGGATTGAGCTAAGTAGGGTACATCTCTGGGGTCTTCAAGTGGGCACCTTCCATCCTCGGTGTTTCGTCGACTAGCCCACGACACCTCAAGAGGGTTCGACGGTGATTCTGGCGTCCCAGCATCAACCCCTCCGTCCCCCACTCAACTCAGCCCAGCTTACTTACCCATACATCAGCGTTTCTTTCTTTCTATTGTGCTTGAGATCCCCAGCCAGAATCTTACCGTCTCAACCACAGCCAGTTGCTGCTCCTCTCTGCTGCTTCAGATAAGTTCTTCACTGTGCGACGCAACTCTTGGCCATTGAATCCGACGTCTCTGAGAAACCGGGTTGTAGAGTGCACCACAAATCCTCGACATCCCACTTCCACTGTGTAAACCCAGACTCTCCATCCTCGCTGTTCCGCTTCAGTGGCTAGTTGAGCATATCGCAATTTCTTCCTCTCATACGCCTCATCTACAGCATCCTCCCATGGCTCTGTTAACTCTACCAGGTGAACAAGGCGTGCTGATCCAGACCACAAGACAATATCTGGTCGAAGGTTAGTGGTGGCAATCTCAGGTGGAAAAATAAGCCGTTGACCAACATCTGCCAGCATTTTCCAGTCTCTAGCAGCTTCTAGTTGTCCTGGGCGAGGATTGGTTTTAACACCTTTTCTTGGTGGTTGCTCTCCTGGGCAGAGGAATGTTGTCTTTTGTGTGTAATGCTTTGATGGACGTGGTGGCAACTTATTGGTCATGTTACGCTTGTCTTCCAATGCTAAGGCCAAACATCGCAGCACCTGGTCATGGCGCCAAGTAAACCGTCCTTGGCTAAGAGCCACCTTACATCCTGTCAAAATGTGCCTTAATGTTGCAGGCGATGAACACAAAGGACATGAGGGATCCTCTCCTACCCAGAGATTTAGGTTCTGTGGTGATGGGAGAACATCATATTTTGACCTGATGAGGAAACTGATCCTGCTCTGTTCCATTGACCATAGGTCTTGCCAGCCAATCTTGCGTTGTTCCACACTCTCCCATCTCATCCATTCTTCCTGCTTGGCCTGGGAAATGGCCTTTATACACCTCATCCTCTCCTCCTGCTTTTCACCTCATTGACTACCAGCTTCCTCCGTTGAGCTGGGGCTGCCTTGTGCCATGTAGGAGGAGCTGATCTGAGACCAAGACCCCTCTTCCATGCTGAACTTGCCCTATGATATCACCAATTCGAAGGGCAGCCTTTGCATCCTCCACAGCTTTCTTTGCCGCCCACTTTCTTCCAGTTTTCAACACAGGTGCTGCCTCCCTTACGCATTTGTCGCGTGACTGTACTAATGTCATTTCCAGTCGGACCTTGGCGCACTTAAACTCCTCGGTTAGAGTGGGGACTGGTAGCTGCAGTATTCCTTTACCATAAAGTCCCACTCTGCTGAGGCAGCGTGGAACTCCCAACCATTTCCTGATGTATGAACTGATTAAAGCTTCCAGCTTCTCTACTGTTGTCAAAGACACCTCGTACACAGTCAGTGGCCACAGCAAACTCGGCAGTAGACCAAACTGAAAGCCCCAGAGTTTTAGTTTGCCTGGTAAAGCGCTGCTGTCTATGCTCTTCAACCCTTCCACTGCTTGTTGTCTAACTTCTCCCACACAAACTGTGTCCTTTAGATCCCCGTTGTACCACCTCCCAAGACTTTTCACTGGCTTCTCAGACACTGTTGGTATTGCCTCACCATTAAAGAAGAACATTTTATCTACTACTTTACCTTTAATTATAGAGATGCTCCTTGATTTAGTGGGCTTGAATTGCATTCGTGCCCATTCAATGTTATTGGTTAATTTGCCCAATAACCGATTAGTGCAGGCTACTGTTGTAGTCATGGTTGTCATGTCATCCATGTATGCTCGAATTGGTGGTAGTCGCATTCCAGAAGCCAAGCGCTCTCCTCCCACTACCCATTTTGATGCCCTAATGATGACTTCCATTGCCATGGTAAAAGCCAGTGGAGAAATGGTGCATCCTGCCATTATTCCAACTTCTAGGCATTGCCATGTAGTGCTGAATTCTGAAGTTGAAAAACTAAATTGCAAATCTCCAAAGTAGGCTTTCACTAGATTTGTTATTGTCATCGGTACACTGAAAAAATTAAATGCTGCCCAAAGTTGTTCATGGGCACTGAACTATAAAATGAACTTCTTTATACTGCAGTGGTATTTTAGCAGTATTAGCAGTAAAGTATATGTTTATTTCACCAAAATCTCTCCAGTTTTGTCAAAAAATAGTTAGATGAAGCAAAAATGTAAAAATCCCACGATATCGCAAAATGGAAATTATTATCAATATCGATGTCACTATTATAACAGCAAGAGAACATTCAAAGAGAAGGTTAAATGTCTAAGAGACACAAATGGCAAAATCATAGACGAAGAAAAAAAAACAGCAAATATATTAAATGATTACTTTTCACAGGTTTTTACAAAGGAGGACACGGACAACATGCCCCACATGTTGACCTGTTCCTATCCAGTTTTAAATAACTTTAGCATAACAGAGGCAGAAGTGTTAAAGGGACTAGGAGCTCTTAAAATAAACAAATTCCCTGGGCCGGATGAGATCTTCCCAGTAGTACTCAAAGAAATGAAAGAAGTTATTTACGAACCCTAACCAAGATCATGCAAAAGTTGTACTGACAGACTGGAAAATTGCAAACGCAATACCGATCCACAAAAAGGGAGTCAAAACCGAACCAGGTAACTACAGACCAATAAGCCTGACTTTTATTATATGTAAACTATAATAAGATCTAAAATGGAAAATTACCTATATGGTAACGATATCCTGGGAGACAGTCAGCATGGTTTTAGGAAAGGGAGATCGTGTCTAACTAACCTGCTTGATTTTTTTGAGGATGCAACATCGACAATGGATAATTGCAAAGCATACGGCATGGTTTATTTAGATTTCCAGAAAGCTTTTGACAAAGTCCCGCATAAAATATTAATTCTCAAACTGAACGCAGTAGGGATTCAAGGAAATGCATGCACATGGATTATGGAGTGGGTAACATGAAGAAAACAGAAAGTACTGATTAGAGGAGAAACCTCAAAATGGAGCGAGGTAACCAGTGGTGTACCATAGAGATCAGTATTAGGTCCTCTGCTGTTCCTAATCTACATTAATGATTTAGATTCTGGTATAGTAAGCAAACTTGTTAAATATGCAGACAACACAAAAATAGGAGGAGTGGCAAACACTGTTGCAGCAGCAAAGGTCATTCAAAATGATCTAGACAGCATTCAGAACTGGGCAGACACATGGCAAATGAAATTTGCACGCAGGCAATAAAAATGTGCATTATAAATATCATATGGGAGATACTGAAATTGAAGAAGGAATCTATGAAAAAGGCCAACAAGATGCTTGGATATATTGTGAGACGTGTTGAATTTAAATGAAGGGATGTAATGTTAAAACTTTACAATGCATTAGTAAGACCTCACCTAGAATATTGTGTTCAGTTCTGGTCACCTCGTTACAAAAAGGATATTGCTGCTCTAGAAAGAGTGCAAAGAAGAGTGACCAGAATTATCCTGGGTTTAAAAGGCATGTCGTATGCAGACAGACTAAAATAATTGACTCCATTCCGTCTTGAACAAAGAAGACTATGCAGTGATCTGATTCAAACATTCAAAATTCTAAAAGGTATTGATAATGTCGACCCAGGGGACTTTTTCGACCTGAAAAAAGAAACAAGGACCAGGGGTCACAAATGGAGATTAGATAAAGGGGCATTCAGAACAGAAAAAAGGAGGCATTTTTTTACACAGAGAATTGGGAGGGTCTGGAACCAACTCCTCAGTAATGTTGTTGAAGCTGACACCCTGGGATGACGACCTAATACTGATCCCTGTGGTACACCACTGGTTACCTCGCTCCATTTAGAGGTTTCTCCTCTAATCAGTACTTTCTGTTTTCTACATGTTAACCACTCTCTAATCCATGTGCATGCATTTCCTTGAATCCCAACTGCGTTCAGTTTGAGAATTAATCTTTTATGCAGGACTTTGTCAAAAGCTTTCTGGAAATCTAAATAAACCATGTCATATGCTTTGCAATTATCCATTGTCAATGTTGCATCCTCAAAAAAGTCAAGCAGGTTAGTTAGACATGATCTCCCTTTCCTAAAGCCATGCTGACTGTCTCCCAGGATATTGTTACCATATAGCTAATTTTCCATTTTAGATCTTATTATAGTTTCCATAAGTTTACATACAATAGAAGTCAGGCTTATTGGTCTGTAGTTACCTGGTTCGGTTTTGCCTCCCTTTCTGTTGATCGGTATTACGTTTGCTATTTTCCAGTCTGTCGGAACAACCCGAGACTGTTGCATGATTTTGGTTAGCGATTTGTAAATATCATTTCTTTGAGTACTATTGGAAGGATCTCATCCGGCCCAGGGGATTTTGTTTATTTTAAGAGCTCCTAGTCCCTTTAACACTTCTGCCTCTGTTATGCTAAAGTTATTTAAAATTGGATAGGAACAGGTCGACATGTGGGGCATGTTGTCCATGTACTCCTTTGTAAAAACCTGTGAAAAGTAATCATTTAATATATTTGCTATTTTTTTTTCTTCATCTATGATTTTGCCATTTATGTCTCTTAGACATTTAACCTCCTCTTTGAAAGTTCTCTTGCTGTTATAATATTGGAAAAACATTTTGGAATTGGTTTTAGCCCCCTTAGCAATATTGATTTTTATCTCTCTCTTGGCCTTTCTAACTTCCTTTTTGACTTGTGTTTGCAGTTCCAAGTACTCTTTCTGTGTACTTTGTTTTTGGTCCCTTTTAAACGCTCTGTAAAGTGCCTTTATTCGCTGAATATTTTTTTTTAATTGATCTATTAAACCATTTTGGCCATTTTGTTTTAGATTTAGATTTGTCTACTTTTGGGATGTAATTGTTTTGCGCATCTAGTACTACATTTTTAAAAAACAGCCATCCCTTTTCTGTGGATGTTTTCTCTATTTTACTCCAATCTGCTTCTGTTAGTCTCTGTTTCATACCTTCATAGGTAAACCTTAGCTTCAGTCATTACTTTTGGGGTTTTAAAAAATACTTCAAATGAGACCATGTTGTGGTCTGAGTTTGCCAATGGCTCTCTGACCTCTGTTTTAGTTATTCTGTCTTCGTTATTTGAAAAGACTAAATCAAGGCATGCCTCCCCTCTAGTCGGTGCCTTGACAAATTGCTTTAGGAAGCAGTCATTTGTCATTTCCACCATTTCAATTTCGTCCGTCGTGCTCCCCACCGGGTTCTCCCATTTTATACGGGGGAAGTTGAAATCCCCCATTAGTATGGCTTCTCCTTTTCTACACGCATTTTGAATGTCATTGTATAACAGATTATTTTGCTCTGCGTCTGAATTTGGCGGTCTATAGCATGCTCCTATTATTATGCCCTTTGAATTTGTGTCCATTATTCTGACCCATATTGATTCTGCATTGTTTTTGTTGTCCTGATTTAACACCTGGGCTTCAAGACTATTTCTTATATATAGCACTACCCCTCCGCCTCTTTTGTCCTGCCTGTCTTTCCTATACAGTGTGCACCCACTAATATTATATTCGTCTCCATCACTCTCAGAAAACCTATGCACAAATAGAGAAAGAGCTCTACGCTGATGTACAGGTAAGTAAGCTGGGCTGAGTTGAGTGGGGGACAGAGGGGGGTGATGCTGGGACGCCAGAATCACCGTCGAGCCCTCTTGAGGTGTCGTGGGCTAGTCGACAAAACACCGAGGATGGAAGGTGCCCACTTGAAGACCCCAGAGATGTACCCTACTTAGCTCAATCCAGACGGTTGTCATGCTGATGCGCTGGGGAGACCGCACTATGGTTGATCCCCGGAGCCAGCATCGCAGCCGTTGTGTGTACTGATGTGCTAGGGAGGCAATAAGCTGATCCCTGGAGCCAGCATTACACTTAAGCCATCAACACCAGACAGAAGGATATCTACATCATCATATGGAAGGAAGCGCAAATGGATGGAGACACATATGGATTACATTAGTTTACTGTGAAGCTACGTCTTAGTTGGTGCTTATCTTGGCGAGAGCCAAATTCAAATCAGCATGAAGTTTTAACATCTACTCTCATGTAATGGAAATCATGCAATTCTGTTTGGATGCAAACATTTTCACCAGTACATCTATGGTCGCCACACCACTGTGGAATCAGACCATAAACCTCTAGAATCCATAATGAGGAAACCACTTGCAACTGCACCACCCAGGCTACAGAGAATGATCATTCAGCTACAGAAATATGACATCACCATTATACATCTGCAGTAGCAGACACACTGTCAAGAAAGTCCATTGTCTACAACGACAACAGCCTCAGTGAAGCTATGGACACGCAGGTTCACATGGTTCCACGCAACTTGCCAGTTAGCGATCAGAAGATGTCTGAGTTCAAAGAAGCTGATGCCCAAATGAATGCACTAAAGAAAACCATGAAGGAAAGGTGGCCCTCTACAAGGAAAAAATGCCCATCTGACATTGCTGAATACTGGAACCACAGGGATGAACTCTCTCAGCTAAATAGCATCATATTTAAGGGTGAGAAAATAGTTGTGCCACATTCTCTGGGGACAAACATGCTGGCTAGGATTCACACTGGACACATGGGCATGGAGAAATGCAAGCGCAGAGCCCGTGACATCCTCTTTTGGCCCGGCATGTGCAAGCAAATCAAACAACTCATTGAGAAATGCCCTATTTGCCTCGAATGACGCATGTCAAACACCAGAGAGCCAATGACATCACACCAGATACCAACTAGACCATTGCAAAGTGCGGCAACTGATTTGTTCTTTTGGAACAATGAAGACTACATTGTTATTGTGGACTACTACAGCAGATTCTTTGAATTAGACAAACTTCACGACACAAAGAGCACCACCGTAATCCGCAAATTGAAAGCAGCATTTGCTTGACACTGTATTCCCGAGAAAGTCATCTCTGACAACGGTCCCCAATATGCCTCAAAAGAATTTGACACCTTTGCAAAAACATGGGACTTTAAGCACATCACAGCAAGCCTGTGTTACCCTCAAAGTAACGGTCTTGCAGAGAAGACAGTCCAGATTGCCAAGCACCTGCTAGACAGAGCAAAAGCAGACAACAAGGACCCTTATCTAAGTTTGCTGGAGTATCGCACCACCCCAGTAGACAATTTCAAGTCACCTACACAACTGTTGATGAGCCGCCGTCTTCGTTCCATATTAACTTTTACTGAGAAACAACTCAAACCTGAAGTAATCAGCTACAAGCAAACCCATGCAAAGCGAGAGGAAAGACAGCAACAGCAAAAACAATACTATGACAAGGCAGCTAAGCCACTTTCGACACTTGATTCTGGTACTTCAGTCCGAATCCAACAGGACCATGGCCACTGGAAACCAGCCACTGTCATTAAACCAGCACACACCAACCGATCATACTATGTCCGTACTTCTGATGGACATATTTATCGCTGCAATCGACGCCACTTACTCAGCACAAATGAAGAGCACAGGCAACAGAGTGGGGATTATGACTATGCAAGCCAATTACCACAAAACCAACCAAAGGAACCAGATGATCACGCATCACCTCGATCATTCCCAGCTAAGATCACAACTTACGAGCCAACAAACCAATCAGCACCCATACAACTACCAACACATGATGAGGACTTACAAACAAAGTTACATGTGCCATATACCACCTGATCAGGACGCCATGTTAAACCCAGAGCAGTCCTTGATCTGTGACATGTTAAAGGGGTGTAGGCGGATCGCCGCCCTTATGTGAACACCTATGTAAATAAGTTACCTTGTTAAATCTTTATATGTGAGACACATTCAAAAACACAGAATATATGCACAAAAAAAAAAATCTAAGTTTTATTCTTTGAAGAATGTTTTTGTTTAAGTAGGGAGATGTAACATTCAGTAATGTATCACACATTGTTGGCTACCAGGTCGCTAGAACCAATAGGAGGAGGTTTCCGGTTAGGAGCTGGGGGGAAGCCATGTTGTTAATTCAATAAATACATGTTTTGCCTGCATCTGGTGACATCGTGTCTATTTTAATACATGCTTATCGAGACACTATACAGAGTGACTGAAGAAAACTTTCTTATGTTCTTATGTTCTAATATATTCATACAGTGTTACTGTATTCATACAGTGAGGTTGGAAAAAATGCAGTTAAACCTACTGCTGGATGGACTGACTGCAACACGAGTTAAATGAAGCCACTGCTGGCACGTTGAAATAGAAAAACCCTTTTTGTCCTGTCTTTTTGAAGACTCATTTCCAGATTTAAAACTCAATTAAACCGGTTGAAATAAAACATTGCAATTCACCTATAAAGTGGACAAAATTTTGGTACGCTGCAATTAACCCAAGGTTTTTTTCATCGTCTCTCCTGTCTCCCTGTCTCTGTGGAATAAAAATACAGTAAATAGTCAAAATTGGGAAAAACCGTGAGATTCACGGGTATACCTTGAGAGTTACATGATAGGTGTATCTTTCTGTCCCAAAGAACCTTGCATAAAAATTGTAGTCCTTTGGTTGAAATGGCTGATCCAGCGGCTGCTGTATGGCTGTGATCAGGAATAGGGCTACTTGTGATTTTAGTATTGCGCCACAAAGCAGGACCTGTTAGCGGCATTTGTGATGTGCTGATTTCAGCAGCTGCCATCACTGAAGGATTTACAAAAAAATCTGATATTCTTTTTAGGGACATTTTCAATAACTGCTCTACTTCACTTCACTTCACTTCACTTCACTTCACGTACATTTAAAGTCCAGGATCCAGTCCCGCAGCCTGATGGCATCTTCTGCCATTGCCTTTTTTTAATTTAATTAAATTTTTTTAACTTAAATTTTCCCGCAGTACTCTTTCTGGCCTGAGTCTTGGAGCGCTGTTGTCACGGTTCTGACACCACGTGTGAACAGGCTGGCTGTAGGGGTGACGTCAGGCCAGAAAGAATCACACACGCAGACAGGCAGTACTGGGGTTGAAACTGAGACGCTGCGGCGCTCAATAGATTTATTAAACAAACAAAAGATTTAAACAAAAAAACAGCACACGGCACTTGCGGCCAAAATAAATAGACAAACAAAACAGACTAACACTTAAACAAACAGTGGACGAACAGACAAACAAGTACAGTGCTGGTGCTTCAAGCACGTTGTAGCAATTATTATTTTCTTTAGTTTTAAATAGTTTTTACCTCCTCTCCACACCCGTTCTCCACTCACGAACACACAACCCCGAGTGAGTGCTTTGTGCATCTATATATATACTGTTGTGCTGGGATTCAATTATTAATTAATTATTCACTTGAATCCCAGCACGTGAACTAAATCTGTGCAACCCTGTGCTCACATATTATTAACTACTTTAAATGCACGTGAAGTGAAGTGCAATCCCTGTGCCTAAATACAATTATACATTTTAAATAACTCATGCTACACACACCCATTTATATCCCGTGCAGCAATATCTATACACCAACATTAACACACCACATGCAACATATAACACAGAAATGCACACCGGGGCGGGGCACATTGCCACAAACCTGCTGGCATGTTTTGCATTGGTTAGCTTTGGCCACTTATCACTGTGGCAAAGCAGGGCTCTGCCCTTGTAAATATTGGCAGGAATGGGGTTAAATTCTCCTCCCTGCCCAGGTTTATTGTGTCAGGTGGGAATCATTAACAATCAATCAGTACCCAGCCATCTGACATAAAAGGAGGCCTCAGCGCCTAACTAGAGAGAGGTAGCTAAGGAAGCAAGGTTGGTTTTTCTTTATGTGCTGGGGTTCTTTTTTTTTAATTTTGCAATCCAGTGAAGGCAAAGCTGAGCCTGGAAGCCTTATTTTTGTAAGTTTTACTTTCTGTTTTATTGTCTGTGTTTTAAAAACCTTTGTTTGGCCCTCGTGCCTGTTTATTTTGTGTTTTCTATTTAATAAAAGTCTTTTGTTTGAACTGCAGTCTGTCTCTGGGCCTCATCCCTTGCACCATCCCAGGAGGAGATACTGCAGGATTTTTTTTTTTGTGAATAGTGAATTTTTTTTTGTGAGGTTTTTTTTGGGGAAAAAAGAGGATGGGAGGAAAAAGGAGGAAGAGCTGCAAGCATGTATAGAAACCTATTGGTTCTCTAAAAGCCTACGTGGTTTCCGTTGACCTATCACCTTCCTAGAGCCAGTTATGGACATTTTGCTATTTCAAAAATGACCGCTAAATACTGGACAGCTTCTCCTCCTACAGTTTTCAACCGAACAACTCGATAGGCTCATATGTACTATTGGACATGTATAGGAAACCAACTAAGAGCTTTCTAAAAATGTCTTGGACTTTGACCTTTGACCTCTCGTTCATGGTCAAACTGGACAATAGACTGCATTTACAGCTTCTGTCTCCCTAGATACTGCACATAGGCTCATATGTACTATTGGACACTTATAGGAAACCAACTAGGAGCTTTCTAAATATGTCTTAGACTTTGACCTTTGACCTCTCATGGTCAAACTAGACAATAGACTGCATTTACAGCGTCTATCTCCTTAAATACTGCACATAGGCTCATATGTACTATTGGACACTTATAGGAAACCAACTAAGAGCTTTCTAAATATGCCTTGGACTTTGACCATTGACCTCTCGTTTTTGGTCAAACTGGACAATACACTATTTTGACAGCTTAATTAGCCTTACAGACTGCACATAGACCATTATTCACTATTAAACATTAATAGGAAACCAACTAAAAGTTTTCTGAACATGTCTTGGACTTTGACCTTTAACCTCTGGTTATTGGTCAAACTGGAAAATGGACTGTTTTAACAGCTTATATCTCCTTACAGACTGCAGATAGGCTCAGATATACTATTAAACATGTATAGTAAACCAACTAAGAGCTTTCCACATAAGTCTTGGACTTTGACCTTTGACCTCTTGTTCATGGTCAAACTGGACAATAGACTTTTTTTTAACAGATTGCATTTCCTTAAATACTGCACATATGCTCATAAGCACATTTGGACATGTATAAGACACCAATTAAGAGCTTTCTCAAAATGTCTTGTCTTTTAGGCAAGATAGGGTCATAGTTACTATTGAACATGTATAGAAACCTATTGGTTCTCTAAAAGACCTCATAAGTTCCGTTGACCTATGACCTTCCCAGAGCCAGATATGGATATTTTGCTATTTAAAAATGACCGCTAAATACTGGACAGCTTCTCCTCCTACATTTTTCAACCGATCAACTCGATTTTTTCGCTCAGCTCTTCCAATATGTTTGGATTTAGTTGCAATTCATTTTTGTAGTGATCTGATTTGAAACGTGGGCACAGTGCCCAGAAAAATGCCACATTCCAACTTTGTCTGTCTGCCCTCTGGTGGCCAAATCTTGTAACTGCAGATTTGACAGTATATTGCTGCTTAAACAGTGCAGATAGGCTCATATGTACTATTGCACACTTATAGAAAACCAACTAAGTGCTTTCTAAAAATGTCTTGGACTTTGACCGTTGACCTTTCATGGTCAAACTGGACTATAGACTGTTTTAAGAGCTTCTAACTCCTTAAATACTGCAGATAGTCTCATATGTACTATTGGACACTTATAGGAAACCAACTAAGAGCTTTCTAAAAATGTCATGGACGTTGACCTTTGACCTCTCGTTCATGGTCAAACTGGAAAAGACTGCATTTACATCTTCTATCTCCCTAAATACTGCTGTCAGAGCTTTTGGCTTGAGATTAATATTGCTAGTTGATTGCAGCCTTACCTGATGGCTTTCATGAAATCTAGTTAAATGTATACTTACAATTTCAGATTTTTTCTCATTGTGAAATATCAGTTTCTGAATGGGTATGCCAACCGCCGACTGGATGATCTACTACTATTACTGTGTAGACGTGTTATGGAGTATTACAGGTATGTTGTTTACTATGTAGTAAGATTCCGGTTAGTATATACATAAATTATGTTATGTTTCAAAAAGTGTTATTTTGTCTTATACACTGTAGATACCTTGATGTGCTACAAGAAGCTGGACGTTTGACCAACCCAAGGGCAGAGAAGGAGTCAACAGGTCTGAGGGCAGCTGAGGAACTTCTACAAAAGGGCTGGATAGAGCGATGTCACTGGATGGATGACTACAGATGCCTTGTACCGTCAACCAGCAGAGAAAACTGCTGGTACACTGTGGTTCTTCCAGAGTACACTTGTGAATGTGTTGCAGCTTCTAATGGAGGTATTTTGTTTCTTCTCATCTGCATAGTATTGACATACATTAGTTTTATGAAGTGTGTCCATGTGAATATAGCCTTGTATATTTACAGTATATATACACAGTATGTATATAATTTTATTATTTTCATTTTCATGTTACACAAAAATGTAATTGTAGCATTGTTCATAGGTCTTTGCAAACACCTCCACATTGCTTTGGAAGCTGCAAAACAAAAGGGTCTTGACGTGGACTCTATGCAGAAGAGACTTGTCCAGGAGCTGCTTCAGCGGGGAAAGACTTCCCAGTGCAAAGAGATAACTAGGTTGTTTGCAACTGTAGTAAACTATATTAAATTAATTGGCTACCTGTTCTCTATCAAATACGTTACCCTCCAATCAGATGCTACTGGCTTTATTTATACTACTGCCAGTAGAACCCATTTCTTTGAGCGATTGCCACAACTTTTGTTTCTTTAACGTTACATTTTTTTATGCTCTCTGTAAATACTGTTCCTGGAGTCTGCTCCCATTCATGTGCCTAAATAATAAAAATCACCATCACAAAGAAAGCAAAAGTAATTGAGAATCATCAAATTTGCAGAGTGATTATCTACTTAGATTCTAATGGTCTGTATATAAACATGATGACCACACTAAATAAATATTATCCTGTGAATATTGTGTATTTTCAGTCTTTGTGAGTTGTTTTACACATTCTAAAAACATCCAATTTTGTAATACACATGTTGCGGAGAGGAGAACTTTACCAATCTAAGGTGTAACAGTCTAATATAAAAAATAGGAACAACTAACTCCTCTCAGCAAGGAAATTATTTATAAGGCTGTGCCTTTGTCATTAAATATTTAATTTAAAAGGCTAAAGTCTCAGAGTGTGCAAAAAAACATCAATTTATTTATTAAATTGGTGAGGGGACAACACATTCAAAAAATATACAATCCTAAAATAAAATCTTTTTCTGACTGTTAACAATGCATGCAAATTCGAATTAGCTGCAAAGGGGGAAAAAATCCACTGCTCACATGCTACTACAAGCCATCTTAACTCTATTAGACCATCTCTGGAGCTAAGCCTTGCTGATGATTTGTTTCTCTTGGTTCAGGATGTCCCCTATTAATTCAAATACTATACGTATCACCCCTGATCCCATCCCATGAGTGGCCAGGTCAAATTGGCCATTGCATTCTTGATTCAGCAGCGTCGCTCTGATTTTGTTGAGGTGATCACTACAAATAAAATACAAAATAATTCAATTTCAGTTAATGACAGAATTCAATAGGAGGATATGAAGCACAGAGAAAATTGGCAAAAGGAATTGAAATCTTAAACCAAAATATGTCCCCGTGAATGTAGTTACTCGTCATTAACAACAAAAATATATTTGTAAAAACAAACCTTACCCTGATGACAAGTATTATTAAAGTATGCCATAGCTACTATACCTGGTTTCCATCACATTGGCAATGTGTTGAGCCGTGGGAGCTCCTTTGGGGACCACCTTCTTCGCCACCTCCTCCACTTTGATGTACTTCGATGCCAGCATTCCTATGTCGTCCGACAGGGCACTGGCATCCCCTGACGTATTGACTTTTTGTAATCAAACCACTTAAACATTGAGAGCTAAGGCTGAGAACAATTTCAGTCTAGCTATCATGCATTAATAGACTGATTTCTGAAGGAAAGCAATTATTTTGGTTTTAATATTAGTTTAAATCAAGCAGCATTGATCCATTACTTCATATAGGTCTAATCAGAGCCTTATATATCTAAGGCTCTGGGTCTAATACAAGAAATAACCAGTTTGTATTTAGGGCCTACATTTAGCAAACGCTGTTATCCACAGCGACTTACAAATAAGACACAAGATATATGTTTACAAATGCTACGTCTTAATTAGATTGATTACATTTATCTGCATTCCATTTTTATACATTACCAATGAAAGAAAAAAAGCTGAAAGCATTTATGTTGTATTTGAAACACAATGAAATTAATAAATAAATTGAAGGGATCCACAAATGTAGTTTTCTTTATTAAATTCTTACCTTCTGTGATACGACTGAGGGTAGTAGATACCCTCGTCGATTTTCCAGGGACTAACTTATGTTTACCCAGCTGCTCTTCTAGAGATCTTCTTTTCTCTGGTTCCCTACTCATTCTAATGTAACCTGTTAGAGACTTCACCGACATTGATTTAGGATGAGAAATTCTCCTCCTGATTTCACCCACTGTTATCACCTTCTTTATGGCTCTTCCATTTTTTGAGTTGGGGTCCAGAAGGGAAATCACCTCGGCAAAGGTGACCTGGTCTCCCTCCTGGACTCTTCCTATTTCTGCCTGCATCTGCTCCTCCGTTTGTGCCTGCATCTGCTCCTCTGTTTCTGCCTGCACCTGCTCCTCCGTTTCTGCCTGCACCTGCTCCTCCGTTTCTGCCGTCGTGTGTATTAAGCATCTCAGAGTAGGAGTGCTGATCTAGGATCAGTTTAGCCTTTTAGCACATAATGAATAAGGTTAGGATATAGCCTTGGGAAATCAGATGCTAGATCACTCTGAGATGCTTAATACATACAGACCCAGATCAGAAATATAAAGACACGGATCTGATATCATGGGCCTAGGTAAGACTGATCCTACAGTATGTCAATAATAAAAACTAAGCCCAGCTCAAAAATGTAAAGACAATGATTGTAGATATCAGAGGCAATTTACTAGCTAGCAAGAAAGCCAACTTTAAGACCAATGAGACAGACATTAATGGAAGCAATAAGCTAGTGTAGATAGCTAGTGACAAACTGGGAGGAGCTCAGATATAAAGGCTAGTTTGAGTAGAGAATTAGAACAAACAGACAGCAGGTCAAATGTAAAACCTAGTCTGAGCACAGATATGATTACAAACTGACACCAGATCAGATGTGCAAACTGGTCTGGGTTCAGATATGATTTTAAACTTACACCAGCTCAGATGTGAAAACTGGCTGATGACGTTTCCAACTCATTTTCTATTGGCCAACTGACCATGTCAATCAAACATCGAATTTTCAGGCAATGCGATCCAATGTGATCTGGTGTCAGCAGCTACGGGCAACTTCATCCTACAGCGAAGGAAATAAGTTGACCAGGAAAAAAGTTGATCACGCAAGTGCAGTAAGGCAAAAGTAGACAAAAGTAAGGCGGGGCTACAGTTTGATTAAAGGGGAGGTTCATTGCATGGCTTTTTATTTTTATCTGGCCGTTTTATTTACTAGACTGTAAATTGGTGCGTGTTCGTGCTACTGTCTTTTCGTATGAACTTTAAAATGTGTGATCGACGGCTCTTTATACGGTAAAATGTTTTAAATCCCTGTCTTTTTATGTTTCTATAACATCGTTGTCAATCAGATGTAGTTTATGTGTGATCGCGGAGATTTATTTATATATTAAATTATTTTACACGTCAAAATGTTGTCAATCTTTAATCAAAATTAAAACGTTTCAGTAATATAATCTGATGACATGCTGCATCCATCATATTAGTATGACAAGGTCGTATTTTTACATTTTAATATGAGTATAGCTGTAACTTTACTACAGTTTAAACGTGGCAAAACCGCCAGTTAAAAAAATGAATATACAGGACCTTGATTTGTCTGCATGTCTTATGTTTATTTAAAAAAGGTTCTAGGTTTAGGATTGTGGTTTTTAAATTGGGATAGGGTGAAGAAAATTAACCACAAATAGCCAGACGAAAGTTTTTTTTTTAGAAAGGAATTGTGTCGTGTACTCAGGTTGGGAATTAAAAAAAAAAAATCTCTCATGTTGTTTGCACACAATACATTAACATAAATGCCATATTCTTCGTAACCGTGACAATTGTATTCCTTGCAGTAATATATAGTATTACTAAGGGATAAGATTTGTACTATGTAAAAAAAAGGACCCTGTCAAATTCTCTTAATAGGACAAATACAGAAATGAAAAACGTATGCTATGGTAGATATGATTGCTTGTTATGTCTTACATGGTTGTTGCACTACAGGAATTTATAATGAGATAGAGATATATTAAAAAAAGACATATATAATGAGGAAGAAAGACACTGTATATATGTGTATATCTACATTAGGGTGATTGTTGCTTTTAATAAACATTAAGTTCTCAAAAGTACTTCAATTTGCATGGAAAAGTTAATAAACTTTACCAGCAATACTGAAAAACTATTAACATTAATATTATTGAAAAGTATTTAAATGCATTTGAAATAATTTGAAGCTTTAAATACAAATGGAAATATGTATTTAGAATAGTCAAATGCAAATAGTTCAGAAGATTGCATTGAAATACAAATGCATTTACATTTGACGCCACATCTGCTTTACATTACACTGTACAGTTCATTTTAAAATACATTCATATTCGTGTACACCCGCCTAAAAAAAGGCGCAATTTGTAATAACTTGCTACTCCGCCAGCGTTACAGCATAATCTATCTGTAAGTATTTCTTTGAAAAACATTTTAGGTTGATTATGTAGTAGCCCTATGCCGCCAGAAATATAAGAGTTAATTCTACTCATTAAAAAAGTAAATTGCAATTATTAATGTATGGATAACAACCTTATTAAAGAGAAAGATTTCGCATTAGTATAGTGTAGTAGGTTTTTTTTGCAATCGTGCTTCACGTATGATTATAAAGAGATGTGTTTATGTGTTTATTTCTTACCTTGAAATAAATGCAGGTTTTACTTAGAGTACTTTATGTTCTTCTTGAGTTAACAAGTTAAGATAATACATATTTTAACATCACCATGATTAACTTCTAACACTATTTCCTACATTACAGGCGTATGCAATTGCCTGCATGTAAAAATAAAACTACCAGAGTTGAAAGGTCGTAGTTAAATTAC
Organism: Acipenser oxyrinchus oxyrinchus; assembly: GCA_030684275.1. Taxonomy (NCBI): domain Eukaryota; kingdom Metazoa; phylum Chordata; class Actinopteri; order Acipenseriformes; family Acipenseridae; genus Acipenser; species Acipenser oxyrinchus. Next base: position 14,465,906 of record CM060260.1, read on the forward strand.
ACAAATTTAAAGGTGTAGGTACAAATGTATTAGCTGTGGCATTTTTGTTTTCTACATCTAATGGTGTTCATGCATTTTGTCCTATAGTTTATTCAACAACTTCAACAACAAAAGGTAAAATACCTGTTTAATATCAGTATTATTATATTGAAAAAAGCCATCAAGGTGTTTTGTTTTGTAATCTCTGTCTTTTGCATAGTTTACACTTGTGTAGTGTTCATATTATTACAATACTTACAAGGAGGACACATTGATTTCTTATATTAGGCACACATAATGCATATAAATATGTTTTTCAATGATATACCTTGTATGCAGCAAACTTCTGATGACAATGTATTTATACACACACATATATTGTTTCTAACAGACTGAAAAAAAACACAAAAAAACCCAACAACTATGGACCCCAGCAGAACTGCCTCAAAAAGTAAGAGTATTATGTTACCTGTGTATGAATTGTGGCAGAGCTGTGTCTCTGCCACTGTGTAATGTAATGATGCGAAAACATATAAATTACTATGAATACAGTTATTGTAATGTGAGAGTTAAACCACAGTGGAAGTTTTCTAATTATTTTGATTATTTAAAGACATTCTTTAACCTACTTTGTTACCTTATAGCTGATGTCTTTGTAATATTTTGCAACTAAAGTTTTGACAATTCACCTGATTTTGAGAACACATACTGTAAATATACCTGTTAAGCAAAACTCATACTGTTTACAAAGGTGCATGCTTTAATTTATTGCCCACTGCTGTGTTTGTAGTGATTGCAATCAGACTTCTTGACGCTACATAATTTTTCTTCACAGCATCTGTGTGGATTGTCGGACACAGTTTTGTCCACTGGGCTGAACAGCAGGCCAGAAGAGGGCTCGGCCTGGACCTGCAGCTGCAAGGTGCCTCCATCCTCTGGTTTGGATGGAGGGGCCTGAAATGGCACATGTTTTTTAATTTTTTTATTTCTTTGATTACTAATGGTTCACCTCCTGATGTCCTGGTCATCCATGCTGGGGGCAATGATGTAGGGAAACTTAAAAGTGTGGAGTTAATTCGAGTTATGAAGAAAGATATAACTAAATTGCATGAGATGTTTCTAAAAACAAAAATTGTTTTCTCATGCATCACTCAGAGACGTCTTTGGAAAAATATTAAGGCATCACCAAAAGTAAACAAAGCACATAACTGGGATTTTGTAAGGATTTGTAAGGATTTTGTAAGGGGTTTGGTGGGGGGGGGGTCAATTCGGCACCCCGAAATTAAATATGATCAGGTTGGGCTTTTTAGGAGGGTTGGTGTCCATTTAAGCGACACAGGTAATGGTATATTCCTATGAAACCTCCAGCATGGAATCAAAGACCATATGTGAATGATTCCCCGTCCCATTCCCACCACTTACTGTTTTTGAATTGTTTAAATTAAAGTTGTTGTTTTTTTTAAAAGTCTCTTATTCTTTCCATCCACACATTATCATAACCGCTTATTCCTTAAACTAACCCAGCAGACACAGGGCAATGCAAGGCAGGACTACACCCTGGACGGGACACCAGTCCATTGCAGGGCACCACACACACACACACTCACACAGAGGGCAATTTTAGAGTGACCAACCTGAAAGTGATTTTATACTGTATTATCTCTCTTTATTATAAATGTATATTGGTTGGTATTGAACCACAGATTAAAATCATGCTGGTACACTGTATGATCTCTCTTCCTCACTATTTAAGTCTCTTGGCTGGTATTGAAAAATTGTAATTCAACACAACAGACATATATAATGAGGAAGAGAGATACTGTATATATGTGTATATCTACATAATTTTAAATTGTGATAATTCACTTTAATTCTTTAATACTGTATCTCTTTCTCGTTATATGTCTTATTGGTTGTTGGACTACAGGGATTTACCATTTTAAAATTATGCTGATATAGAGTAGCCTACATTTACTGTATGATATCTCTCACAACACAAAATCTTGGTTGGTATTGAACTACAGGTATTTACCACGGTTTAGCAAAGATGTTAACTCTTTAGTTTTTAATTAATGAATGTATTGTTTCTTCCCACACTTGTAATTGAAATACATACACTATGATAACCAGTCTCCTGTTTGTTTTCTGTCCTAATTATACAAAGTACTGTATGTAAAAATAAATGAAAGAACAAATATAAAATAATAATACTGTATAAGCAACGTTTTTCAAGTACATCATGTGATTGATGTGCACCGTGGCCTAGTTAGTAATCGCAGCATGGAGCTTAATTTTTTCCATGATTGAAACTCATGCTTTAACTTTTGGGCAATCACTCGCATTCCTGCTGTCCATACTGTAGTGCTTCCCAAAACAAAAACACCTCCAGAAATGCAAAATAACGTGAATACGTAACACATTTTGCTAGTTAACGTTTGTTACATTAAGGCACATTTTGACAGGATGTAAGGTGGCTCTTAGCCAAGGACGGTTTACTTGGCGCCATGACCAGGTGCTGCGATGTTTGGCCTTAGCATTGGAAGACAAGCGTAACATGACCAATAAGTTGCCACCTGTTCCATCAAAACATTACACACAAAAGACAACATTCCTCTGCCCAGGAGAGCAACCACCAAGAAAAGGTGTTAAAACCAATCCTCGCCCAGGACAACTGGAAGCTGCTAGAGATGAAAATGCTGGCAGATGTTGGTCAACGGCTTATTTTTCCACCTGAGATTGCCACCACTAACCTTCGACCAGATATTGTCTTGTGGTCTGGATTAGCACGCCTTGTTCACCTGGTAGAGTTAACAGTGCCATGGGAGGATGCTGTAGATGAGGCGTATGAGAGGAAGAAACTGCGGTATGCTCAACTAGCCACTGAAGTGGAACAGTGAGGATGGAGAGTCTGGGTTTGCCCAGTGGAAGTGGGTTGTCAAGGATTTGTGGCACACTCTACAACCCGGTTTCTCAGAGATGTCGGATTCAATGGCCAAGAGTTGCGTCGCACAGTGAAGAACTTATCTGAAGCAGCAGAGAGGAGCAGCAACTGGCTGTGGTTATTATTATTATTATTTATTTCTTAGCAGACGCCCTTATCCAGGGCGACTTACAATCGTAAGCAAATACATTTCAAGTGTTACAGTACAAGTAATAATACAATAAGAGCGAGATAAATACAATGACTAGTTCAAGCAAGTACAAGTGTGACAAAATACATTTCAATAATACAGCAGATAAAAGTGACAGTGATAGTTACATCAAGATATGATTAAATACCAAATACTACAGATTAAACACTTGGCAGATTACAGTACTCTGAAGTACAGGATTAAATGCAGTAAAATAAGGGGCAGATAAGAGTAAGTAAAGCACATTTAAGGAAGGGTGAAAGTGTCCCAGGGGAGAAACAGATGGAAAGATTCTGGCTGGGGATCTCAAGCACAATAGAAAGAAAGAAACGCTGATGTACAGGTAAGTAAGCTGGGCTGAGTTGAGTGGGGAACGGAGGGGGGTGATGCTAGGACGGCCAGAATCACCGTCAAGCCCTCTTGAGGTGGGCTAGTCAACGAAACACAGAGGATGGAAGATGCCCACTTGAAGACCCCAGAGATGTACCCTACTTAGCTCAATCCAGACGGTTGTCATGCTGATGCGCTGGGGAGACCGCACTATGGTTGATCCCCGGAGCCAGCATCGCAGCCGTTGTGTGTGCTGAGGCGCTAGGGAGGCAATAAGCTGATCCCTGGAGCCAGCATTACACTTCAGCCATCAACACCAGACAGAAGGATATCTACATCATTATATGGAAGGAAGCGCAAATGGATGGAGACACATATGGATCACATTAGTTTACTGTGAAGCTACGTCTTAGTTGGTGCTTATCTTGGCGAGAGCCAAGTTCAAATCAGCATGAAGTTTTAACATCTACTCTCATGTAATGGAAATCATAAATCTCTGGAGTAGCACCCACCTGGTTGAGGATGGCAACTTTTAACGTGGGGTACTCCATCCTTGCCACCAGATCCAGGGTGCTCACCGCCGCCTGCGCCTCCCCTGTCAGCTGGGGCAGGAGGTAGCTAGCCCAATGCTCTCGGCCCATCCGGTAGAGATCGCCATCACCTCGAACACCTCCAGGTAAGCATCCGGCCGATCCTCTGCTGTAATTTTTGTTGGCCGCTGTAGCATTGGGTTGGGCGCAGTAGCTCTTACACTCCCCTGCCCTATCTCAGTCAGGGTTTGGCGCAGGAGGTCCATCATTGCGGCGAATTGCTACGGGTCCATTCTGACTCCCTTGACTATTGCACTGCTTGGGTTGGGCATTGTCAGTGAATCCCACGACTAACACCACGTGTGGAAGGGTAGGGGTATTCACTGACACGGGAGACAGAAGGTTTTATTTGCAAACACCGCACAGGTGTCCAGTTTTATTTCTTTTTCTTTTTTTATTTATTTTAGCCCGCAGAGGGCGCTGTTGTCCGTGGTCTGTATAGTGTCGACAGTAAAACAGGACCACGGGGTTACCAATACAGGTATACCGTTCCGTGCACATACAAGTGCTCGAAAATAATAATGTAAACAGAAGGCGAAAGAAAAAGGAAAAATAAAACACAGTAATAAAACTACAAACAAAAGTGCTACTTATGCAGTGCCCCCACTGCCGCTAAGCCGGTCAGAACGAGCCTCCGACCTACGCTCAGTATTCCTATACAGTGGGGTGACCAGAGTTCCCTGTATAGCTAGAAAACGTCCCCTCAGGTAAGTAATTATTTCTTCTGTTTTTCTTCAAATTATTTTAAGGCAGGCTGTTTTTTTTTAACCAGGCTTGCCTGGTCCTTGTTTTTAAACTGACCTATTCTGTCAGTGTCACAGTTCATTCCCCAACACAGCCACCCGAGTGCCCAACCAAGCGTAGTTCTTATGGGCCAAGCAGTCTCCCAAGGCCCGCCACTCAGAGATAGGGAAAGCACACACACCCTCTTCCCCACCTCTCCGTGTCATCGCCATGACCGACAGGCGGATCCTACGAGACTGCTGCCCTCTACCTGCATGTGTCAGATAGTCAGTCCAGATCCCCCCTGTTACAACGTTGAATAAGTAGCTTTGCATTTAACTGGTTAAATCACGTTGGATCGCTGATTTCTCTGCAGGTACCCAGCGAGGAGCACCCCCTCTGCAAGCTACACCTGTATTTAGCCCGGCCCGACATGGTTCACTTTCTACATATGCCAATCGCTTAGCTTCTTATTCGCTTTATGTATCTATGTTGAATATGCCAATGTGCCCGGCCCTACATTTCTGTTGGATTTCCAGGCCGTGGTAGGTAACTGTGTCCATTCCATAATACACATGGTTCTATCTAATGGTTGATTTTAATATTACAACATATTCTAAAAAACGATGTAAAGTTGTTTTTGAATCCAATAAAGGTTAGCACAGGCTGAATTGTAAAGGTTTTAAGGTTTTTTAGGAGCCTACCCATAATGCACCTGTATTTGCATAATAGTTTCTATTAACATTACAGAGAACTCTAAAAATCTAGTTAACCCTTTGCGGTCCATTTATTAATTCTGCGTCAGGCTCGCCAGGTCTAATTAATTTTTACACGCGCATTTAATTTTAGGCAGCTGTTTAAAAGTATTTTTTTCACAGTCAAACGGGTTTAAATGGCCCTGCAGATCAACAAAGCACTCACTAGGCATCTCCAGCCCCGCCCCACCCTTTCGTTTGCTATCGCTTTCACATATGCTACCAAATAAAAATAATAATAATAATAGTCGTACATACCGATCAATCGTCTCCTGATGACTCGTTTATCACCAAACTCCTCAATAATGCAATCCAAGTCATTATTTTATTGCTATAACATCTCAAAAAGCTCTGCAAATGTCCGTGATAGCCTCTGTGCGCTGATACTGTACTCCCAGCTTGTTTCCATCTGACCGCCCCATCTGAAGAAGGGGGCTACTATGACTATTCATGAGATACGCCTTTTTTTTTATCGGCTTGTCTCGGCTCCTTTCGTTCCCACTCGGCCAGTGAATGGTTTTCTCGGCTTTTTCCGTTGAAAAACCGACTTTTTTGCGTTTTTTGCATTTTTAAAATGATGTCGGACAGGGTCCGACAAAGGACCTGGTGGGAATAATTGCAATGTCGGACCCAGTTAAAGGGTTAATGTTATTTTTGAAGCTAAAAAATGTGACCACTACATTCTTTGGCTTAATACGTGATCAGGAGTAAGGGTTGTCTTTTCTGTTAAAACTGAATATATTTTGGGGTTTCTCAGGACGAGTAAGAAATTATAGAGACAGAGAGGAATTATACAGAGGAAGAGGGTCTGTTTTTTGACCAAACAGGAGGGTTATGGGGAACAGGGTGAACACACCCTGTCTTTTGGCCAAGAAGAAACAAGCAGCCCTAGAGAAGAAAAGGTAAAAAAAAACCCTTTTTTTTTAATTAGTAAGAGATTTTTCTTAAATAATAGTTTTAACTACTATCTTTCAGAAGAATACATCTTACATAAAGGCTTCTTAATCAATATGTAATATTTTAAACTATTACACTGAAAAGAACCTCATCTAACTGTGAAAAGTCTATTGAGTCTGTTCTTTTTTCAGGGAGGTAGACTTGGGGAGGGCTGTTCACTGTGTAATTATTTATTATTTATTTCTTAGCAGACGCCCTTATCCAGGACGACTTCCAATTATTACAAGATATCACATTATTTTTACATACAATTACCCATTTAAAGTAGGGTTTTTACTGGAGCAATCTAAGTATAGTACCTTGCTCAAGGGTAATGCATGGACTGTTCCCACAAGGCTGTTGGTTGATATTCGAATACGGGATCTTTCTATCTACTGTATACAGGTTCTCTAATTATTTTCAAATTAAAGTTCTAAAACAAAAAACAAATGAAAATCTTTCAATGTCGGCTGTTTGTTTGTGTGTAAATTCAATTCTTTAATAATTACAATTATTTTAGTTAAGATGAAAACATTTACAAAGTGATGAAATTAATAAATAGAGAAATAAATAAATACATGTCTGCTGTTCAAGTATAGTCTATAATTGTAGACAGTGTTCAAGTTTGTTACAAATATTTTAGTTCAGATGTAAGCAGCGACAAACTATGGACGCTTATCTTTGAATTGATTGAATGGAGGTCAGAAATTGTTTTACAATCACAAATGGTCGGACATTATGTAAAAAACAAAACAAAACATGTTTTTCGTACCGTGTTTCTGATTTTACTGGGCGGATAGGCAGCTGCAAATGTGATATGGTTGTCTTTTTATGATACACTTTATATGATCTAACTTAACATGATGTATGTTATAATGTTCAAGATTTTACTGTATTTAACTAAATATGTGCATTATTTTAACATATTAATTTTAGATCTTGAAACAAAATGACATACTTAAAATACCTGAAAATCTTATCAAACACCTTTGTGGTATATTTCATACATGTGGATAGAAAAATAATTCTCTACAGAAGTTATTTGGGCCTCATTTATTTTGGAATTGTTTTTTTTTCTGTCAGATTAAGATTTTTTGCTGTCAAATTATAATAGATATGTTATAAAAGAAGAAAGAGTAAACCAAGCATACATTATCTTGTAGAATGACTGGGAATTTACAAACAGTATGAATGAGAACAACAAAGCATATTGCATAAAGAAGATACAAAATAACCTTTACAAAGGGAATCATTTCAACGTTAACCACGGTATGTATAAAGAAAATCAGCATATCTCTAAACTAGCTGTTTTAAAACAGAAAGATTCCTGTTAAACATAACACCACAGTCAAGCATATCTCTAAACTAGCTGTTTCACATTCTTACAGAATACAACCCCCAAAGAATAATATATTTAGAAGCCATGCGAAAAACATACAAAGAAGCAGTACCCATATACACATGCACTTTATTTTAGGGTTAATAGATTCCTTGTATTGGCTCTTTGTTTATGTTTGACACGTCTGTGCCGTCGGGTCAGGCAGCCTCAAAACAAGTCCAGAACAGTTGAATAGGGGTGCCGACACCGCTTTGAACTATTGAGGACGTTTCCTGTCTTTGTAAAGCAGGGTCATAAAACACCTTTGCTTAATTTACATGTTAAGATCTCGAACAAACCCCCCGGCTGTTTTTGAACCATGACAACGATGTTACTTTTTTTTTTTTTTTGAACCCTCCACGCACGCCCTAGTTATCTCCACTTGTTCGTTCACTAACGGGGTGTACACTTTCAATCGGAGGACTCTTTGAAACGCCATAGGTAATTTAATGTTTTTGTGTTTTCTTTATTTTCTGTTTGTTTTCAGTTGATGTTCATTTGTTTTTAAAAGGCGATCTTTCAGTATAGTTTAGCGTATGTTACTTGTATTCATTCTTTATTTATTTATTTTAATTAAGTCAATCTATCCAATCTATATATTTTATGTTTTTTCAGTGATGCCAGAGACTAACTCATCGGACATACTAAAAAAAATATCATATTGTTGGTCATTTCTAACTCTGGGTGCAGAATGTGAAACAGCTAGTTTAGAGATATGCTGATTGTGGTGTTATGTTTAACAAGAATCTTTCTGTTTTAAAACGGCTAGTTTAGAGATATGCTGATTGTGGTGTTATGTTTAACAGGAATCTTTCTGTTTTAAAACGGCTAGTTTAGAGATATGCTGATTGTGGTGTTATGTTTAACAGGAATCTTTCTGTTTTAAAACAGCTAGTTTAGAGATATGCTGATTGTGGTGTTATGTTTAACAAGAATCTTTCTGTTTTAAAACGGCTAGTTTAGAGATATGCTTGACTGTGGTGTTATGTTTAACAGGAATCTTTCTGTTTTAAAACAGCTAGTTTAGAGATATGCTGATTGTGGTGTTATGTTTAACAAGAATCTTTCTGTTTTAAAACAGCTAGTTTAGAGATATGCTGATTTTCTTTATACATACCGTGGTTAACGTTGAAATGATTCCCTTTGTAAAGGTTATTTTGTATCTTCTTTATGCAATATGCTTTGTTGTTCTCATTCATACTGTTTGTAAATTCCCAGTCATTCTACAAGATAATGTATGCTTGGTTTACTCTTTCTTCTTTTATAACATATCTATTATAATTTGACAGCAAAAAATCTTAATCTGACAGAAAAATAAACAATTCCAAAATAAATGAGGCCCAAATAACTTCTGTAGAGAATTATTTTTCTATCCACATGTATGAAATATACTACAAAGGTGTTTGATAAGATTTTCAGGTATTTTAAGTATGTCATTTTGTTTCAAGATCTAAAATTAATATGTTAAAATAATGCACATACTTAGTTAAATACAGTAAAATCTTGAACATTATAACATACAGGCAATATCATGTTAAGTTAGATCATATAAAGTGTATCATAAAAAGACAACCATATCACATTTGCAGCTGCCTATCCGCCCAGTAAAATCAGAAACACGGTACGAAAAACATGTTTTGTTTGTGTTTTTTACATAATGTCCGACCATTTGTGATTGTAAAACAATTTCTGACCTCCATTCAATCAATTCAAAGATAAGCGTCCATAGTTTGTCGCTGCTTACATCTGAACTAAAATATTTGTAACAAACTTGAACACTGTCTACAATTATAGCCTATAATTGAACAGCAGACATGTATTTATTTATTTGTGTATTTATTAATTTCATCGCTTTGTAAATGTTTTCATCTTAACTAAAATATTTGTAATTATTAAAGAATTGAATTCACACACAAACAAACAGCCGACATTGAAAGATTTTCATTTATTTTTTGTTTTAGAACTTTAATTTGAAAATAATTAGAGAACCTGTATACAGTAGATAGAAAGATCCCGTATTCGAATATCAACCAACAGCCTTGTGGGAACAGTCCATGCATTCCCCTTGAGCAAGGTACTATACTTAGATTGCTCCAGTAAAAACCCTACTGTATAAATGGGTAATTGTATGTAAAAAATAATGTGATATCTTGTAATAATTGGAAGTCATCCTGGATAAGGGCGTCTGCTAAGAAATAAGTAATAAATAATTACACAGTGAACAGCCCTCCCCAAGTCTACCTCCCTGAAAAAAGAACAGACTCAATAGACTTTTCACAGTTAGATGAGGTTCTTTTCAGTGTAATAGTTTAAAATATTACATATTGATTAAGAAGCCTTTATGTAAGACGTATTCTTCTGAAAGATAGTAGTTAAAACTATTATTTAAGAAAAATCTCTTACTAATTAAAAAAACAGGTTTTTTTTTACCTTTTCTTCTCTAGGGCTGCTTCTTTCTTCTTGGCCAAAAGACAGGGTCTGTTCACCCTGTTCCCCATAACCCTCCTGTTTGGTCAAAAAACAGACCCTCTTCCTCTCTATAATTCCTCTCTTTCTCTATAATTTCTTACTCGTCCTGAGAAACCCCAAAATATATTCAGTTTTAACAGAAAAGACAACCCTTACTCCTGATCACGTATTAAGCCAAAGAATGTAGTGGTCAAATTTTTTAGCTTCAAAAATAACATTAACTAGATTTTTAGAGCTCTCTGTAATGTTAATAGAAACCATTATGCAAATACAGGGTGCATTATGGGTAGGCTCCTAAAAAAAACCTAAAACCTTTACAATTCAGCCTGTGCTAACCTTTATTGGATTCAAAAACAACTTTAAATCGTTTTTTAGAATACCTTGTAATATTAAAATCAACCATTAGATAGAACCATGAGTATTATGGAATGGACACAGTTACCTACCACGGCCTGGAAATCCAACAGAAATGTAGGGCCCGGCACATTCGCCATTTACTGTTATGGGTTAATTTTCAGTGTAATATGTGTATAGTATACTATTTATGAAACTTTTTCATATGTTTATGGACACTCTGTTTGGTAATAACCTCCCGGTTATTATTATGGAGAGTCTTAAGCATAATCAAAAATGTTTAGGGACTCTCTGTTTGTTAATAACCCCGGTTATTGTTAGGAGTACAACAGATGCCATTTGTAGGGGAGGGTTATAATTTTCCAGTTAATATCAGAAAAAAGGGACAGGTCATAAATCACTCAAAAGCGTGGGAAAAAGGGGCGAGGCTTTAGGGCCATAAATCAATCAAAGTGGGGGAAAAGGAGAGGGCTAAAGGCCATAAATCAATCAAAATGGGGGGAAGGGCCATAAATCAATCAAAGTGGAGGGAAAAGGGCCATAAATCAATCAAAGTGGGGGCTAAAGGGCCATAAATCAATCAAAGTGGGAGTGGGGGAGGGGCTAAAGGGCCATAAATCAATCAAAGTAGGGGAGGGGCTAAGGGCCATAAATCAATCAAAGTGGGAGGGGAGGGGCTAAAGGCCATAAATCAATCAAAGTGGGGGGGCTAAAGGGCCATAAATCAATCAAAGTGGGGAAAGGGCGAGGCTAAAGGGCCATAAATCAATCAAAGTGGGGAAGGGGAGGCTAAAGGGCCATAAATCAATCAAAGTGGGGAGGGGAGGGGCTAAAGGGCCATAAATCAATCAAAGTGGGAGGGGAGGGGCTAAAGGGCCATAAATCAATCAAAGTGGGCGGGGAGGGGCTAAAGGGCCATAAATCAATCGAAGTGGGGGAGGGGCGAGGCTAAAGGGCCATAAATCAATCAAAGTGGGGAAAGGGAGGGGCTAAAGGGCCATAAATCAATCAAAGTGGGAGGGAGGGGCTAAAGGGCCATAAATCAATCAGTGGGGGGGGAAAGGGGAGGGGCTTAAGGGTCATAAATCAATCACAGCATGGGAAAAGGGTGTGGGGCTTAAGGGTCATAAATCAATCAAAGCGTGGGAAAAGGGACGGGCTTAAGGGTCATAAATCAATCAACGCGGGGAAAAGGGGCGGGGTTAAGGGTCATAAATCACTCAGAGGCGTAGAAAGGGGTGGAGCTTAAGGTCGTAAATCAACCAATAGGGGTGTGGTTTTGGTCATAAATCAACCAAAAGGTGTGAAAGGGGCAGGGCTTAGGGGCATACATCAATCAAAAAGGGCGGAGCTTAGAAAAGTGACAGACGCTGTCATGCCTTTACTACTCACAAGTATGCTCAAAACCACAACCATCAAATTTAATAATGGAGTCACCCATACCTTTCAACATGTATGCTCAAAGTTTGAAATCATGGATAGAGTCTACATTGTTCGAGAGCAGTTCCCAGTCATTGGTGCTCATGCAATCACCATTCTCAAATGTCAGGGGATGACTCTAAAAACAGTTATGATGGATCGTGGTAACTCCATTTTCTCCTATGGACAAAGTTTTGTTGCACTTTCCACAGTTACTTCCTTAATAAATGTATGCCAGCTGAAAAAAAAAACACACTGAATATTCTTTTGTTAATTTCTAGTTATACAAACTGCTCATACAGACCTAGAATTAGAAGTAGACAAAGGTGGGTTACATAAGCTTAAAAAATTAACACATTTCAACAACTGCACAGTGTCGTGTGCTCTTCAAGAACGTCATGTTGCAAGTTCAAACCACGGTATTTTTATTTTATTTTATTTTATTTTCTGCGATATGTGCTGTTTTAAAACATAAATAATTTGTTTAATATAAATGGTGTGGATATCAAACTGCTTGCACACCCGGGTTTGACCTCAGCACTGCCAAAAATAGGAGGAGTGGCAAACACTGCTGCAGCAGCAAAGGTCATTCAAAATGATCTAGACAGCATTCAGAACTGGGCAGACACATGGCAAATGACATTTAATAGAGAAAAGTGTAAAGTACTGCACCCAGGCAATAAAAATATACATTATAAATATCATATGGGAGATACTGAAATTGAAGACGGAATCTATGAAAAAGACCTAGGAGTTTAAGTTGACTCAGAAATGTCTTCATCTAGACAATGCTTGGATATAAGTGTTAAATTTAAATCAAGAGAAGTAATGTTAAAACTTTACAATGCATTAGGAAGACCTCACCTAGAATATTGTGTTCAGTTCTAGTCACCTCGTTACAAAAAGGATATTGCTGCTCTAGAAAGAGTGCAAAGAAGAGCAACCAGAATTATCCCGGGTTTAAAAGTCATGTCGTATGCAGACAGGCTTAAAGAATTGAATCTATTCAGTCTTGAACAATGAAGACTACGCGGTGATCTGATTCAAGTATTCAAAATCCTAAAACGTATAGACAATGTCGACCCAGGGGACTTTTTTGACCTGAAAAAAGAAACAAGGACCAGGGGTCACAAATGGAGATTAGATAAAGGGGCATTCAGAACAGAAAATAGGAGGCACTTTTTTACACAGAGAATTGTGAGAGTCTGGAACCAATTCCCCAGTAATGTTGTTGAAGCTGACACCCTGGGATCATTCAAGAAGCTGCTTGATGAGATTCTGGGATCAATAAGCTACTATCAACCAAATGAGCAAGATGGGCTGAATGGCCCCCTCTCGTTTGTAAACTTTCTTATTCTTATGTTATGTTCTTACGTTATGGCCTGGTCAAGCTGGTCATTCTCCGCCGCCTCAACATTATGGCAGAGACCCACCGGGTACGGGTCAGGGAGTACCGAAGATCCCCAGAGACACGCCCTAGGGTGGTTGCGGAGCGGTTGTGTGACCACATGGTACACTGGCTGACCCCCAAGAAGAAAACCAACCTGGAAATGGGGGAAGCAGTAGTGGTGGAGCAATTCTGCCATGTGGTCGGCGCCGATACCCAGGCCTGGATACGGCGCCACAACCCAGACACCCTGGAAGCCGCTGTAAAACTGGCAGAGGATTACGAGGACTCCCTGGTCTCCACCCGGATTGGGATACTGTCGGTTCCTGCCCCTCGGAACAGCCGACCCCTACCTCTCTCTCCTCCAACACCAACCCAACCATCAGTCCCGTGACCCAGACCTCCGAGACTGCCGACCCCAATGGGCCCCCTTGCCGCCTCTTCATGGAGACCAAGGTTGGCTCCTAGCTGGGGTAGAGGTGCTGCCCCTGCCCCGTTGCCCTACCAGCAACGGGACAAATACATAACCAATGTTCCCTCTGTCCCCCCAACATGTTTTAGGTGTAACCAACCGGGAAATCTGGCCAGGTTATGCCCAGCTGCCATGGAGTGTGACGTGGCCGCGTGTAATTGGGCACCTGAGATAGGTAAGAGTAGGGAAAATGGTCGGGACGGGCCTTGTATGATTGATGTGGTTTTAGATAATGTGAAAACCCACGCATTAGTGGACAGGGGATGTGAGCAAACCTTGATTAGAACAGCTCTCCTGGGCGGTGTTTCATGGTGGCCATGAGGTCAGATGGCCATCTCTTGTATCCATGGAGATATGACGGCATAACCCACCCTAAAAGTATATTTATCGGTAGCAATAAAACGTCACCTGGTAGTAGGGGTGACGGAAGAGTTGCCACACCAAGTTATTCGGGGCCGAGACTGGTCAAAATTCAAAGAATGAATGCAAATAATGGCAGTCTCAGCCGCACACGTAAACGTGGCAGAAGAAAAAAAGGGAACAAATTGGTGATGTGTTTCCTTTTCAAGCTGAAATGTTTTCTCCTATTTTCCGTCCTAGAAAAACAAATAAAGAAAGATGGACCGCAAAATGGGAGGGACCATCCCTGGGGTCTGGTGGGAGAATGCTTGAATGGTAACATACGCCAGTCAAAAGGAGTCAGAACGCAGTGTGACCAAGAGGGCGAGGTTACTGGGCCATCCAGGGCAGATGCTACTCCGGCCCCTCTCAATATACCGGATATGTGGTATTCAAGTGCGGACATAGTGTGGGGCCAACATAATGACCCGTCACTAGTGCACGCTTGGGGGCAGGTTTGGTCTATTGAAGGTAAGGATGTTGATGGCGCTGGGGCGCTAGTATATCCACACTTCAGTATGAAGGGGCAATTACTATATAGGGTAAATCTAGCCGCGGGCACAGGACAGCCTGTAATGTAACACAATTATTGGTTCCCCCCGTCTTGTCGGACCGAGGTCACGAGGCTGGTGCATGATATCCCTTTTGCGGGGCACCTCAGAGCTGACAAGACAAGGGAGCGGATATTGGCTCGATTATTTTGGGTAGGTCTTCATACTGATGAGTTGAAATATGTAGCCACATGCCCAAATCTGAGTGAGTAGTGCCGGGTCGAGTGCGCCCCACCCCTTTGGTTCCACTGCCAATTATTTCCTTGATCACATTGCAATGGACATAGTGGGCTCTTTGCTACCTTCTGACTCTGGGTATACGCATATGTTAGTAGTGGTAGATTATGCAACGTGATATCCAGAGGCAGTTCCATTGAGGTCCACTAGTGCCGCTGCAATAGCCACCGAGTTAGTACAGATTATGGCTAGAGTAGGGATCCCCAAAGAGATCTTGACTGATCATGGAACCAATTTTCTGTCTAACATGTTACAGCAGGTATATAAAATATTAAAAATACGTCCCATCTGTTTCTCATCCACAGACAGATGGTTTAGTGGAACGTTTTAATCAGACGATGTCGATGCTGAGACGGTTTGTAACGCAAGAGCAAAAACATTGGGCATCGCTTCTTCCCTACCTCCTTTTTGCAGTGAGAGAGGTGCCGCAGAGTTCGACAGGGTTCTCCCCCTTCGAGCTCTTGTACGGCCGACAGCCTTGCGGTATTCTCGATCTGTTGAGAGAGGGGTGGGAGGAGCACAAAGGCTTGTCCAAAAATATAGTGAAGCATGTGCTCCTACTAAGAGATCGCCTAGATTTGGTCGGTTGTTTGGCCCAGGACAACCTCAGATCGGCTCAGCACCAACAACAGCAGCATTACAACAAAAATGCACTAATTCGAACCTTTCGACCAGGAGACAAGGTAATGCTGCTACTTCCCTCATCAGAATCAAAATTGTGTGCTCAATGGCAGGGGCCATATGAAGTGATTCGGGCTATAGGGAAGGTGAATTATGAAATTAGTCAGCCCGATCGCCGCAATGAACATGAAATTTATCTTATAAATTTACTAAAGCCCTGGCAGTCAAGGGAGATCTTGTTTATAGCCCCAGGCTGTATAGAGGATGATTTAGGCCCCTGTCCAGAGACTCCTAGCACAAAAATCATTTCGATGGGGGAACAGTTGGTTCCAGATCAGCAACGGGAGCTGCGTAAGCTTATTGAGGAGTTCAGCGATGTTTTTTCTGACTTGCCCGGCAGGATTAACTTAGTTTGTGACGCCTGTCACACAAAAGTAAATATTATATAAGTGGTCCATTTAAGTGTACCACTTTTTAGCCTGGCCATGTATTCAAAATGTGTTGTTTAAAGTCAGAATATATGATACTTCAATGTATGCTTACTGTTACCTTTTTAAGAGTGGGTTTTAGGAAACGTTGCCCCTTTAAATATATTGGAGGACCTTGACCTTTATAAACCCTGCACTAATGCACTATGGGACGGCACCTTTTCCTGTTGGGAGTTTGGACTCTGGTTAGTTTGCTGCTGAAGGTTTGCTGTCGAGTATTTACATGTGTACAGGTTTACTAAACTTAGCTGTGTTAATGCAAAACTGCATAAAGTTAGATGCATACTATGTTTATCTAGCTTTAGTTTTTTACAGTTTTAGACAATGTTCTTCGTTTAGCAAACGTTTGCTGGCACTTATTTTTTTCATTGCTATTTCCTGGAGGAAAACATGACTTTGGTTTACAGCGGTGTTTTTTTGGACTTTGTGTTGTCTTTCTGGAGCGCTCATGGACAACCACTCAAACCGGTGAGACCGAACTGATTTATTTTTTTTATTTTTTTTCGGTGGATGTTTGTCTCATTTCTTTTTACTTTATTTTTGTATGGTGGATTACAAACTGAATTTTGATTTTTTGGGTTTTTTTTCTATTTTTTGTTTGTTTATGATACTGGACTACTATTTTGGGACATTTCTACGGGACATTATTTTCTATTTATTTATTGCCTCTGTAGGCTTACCGGTGGATTTACCACCATCCTATTTCTGTTTCAACTTGGTTTTACGTGCATGGGTCAGCAGCTACCCGAGGTACTGTGGGTCATAAAATTGGATGGTAATCTGTGTGTGTTGGACAGATGTTTTTGAAATTAAATGTTTTGCACTTAAACGAACCTAGCAATCCTATTTTTGCTGTGTATCTGCCTTTCTGCCATCTACTCTATATGTCATTTTTAGGGAGTTTTTGGTAGTAACCAATTCTTATTCTGGGAATGTTGTGTTGACCTTTTGGGTCAAAGGTAGATTGTTACAAGTTGAATATGACATTATCTCTCCACCAGGTGTCACTGTGCGGGAGAGACCTTACCGGATCCCAGAAAGTCGACCAAGTGGCGTTCGCAAAGAGGTATGGGACATGCTCGAGCTTGGGGTGATTGAACCTTCCCGGAGCAAGTGGTGCAGTCCTATTGTCATAGTGGCCAAGAAAGACGGCACCAACCGCTTCTGTGTGGATTTCAATAAGGTAAACGCTATTGCCAAGTTCGATGCGTACCCTATGCCTCGGGTCGACAAACTTTTAGATAGACAGGCAAGGTTTATCTCCACTTTGGACCTGACGAAGGGATACTGGCAGATCCCCTTAACCCGCAGTTCTAGAGAGAAAACCTCATTTTCAACACCAGAAAGGCTGTTTCACTTTAAAACCATGCCGTTTGGGCTATATGATGTGCCCACTGCTTTTCAGAGACTGATGGACTAGGTTTTACGCCTACATCATGAATATGCAACAGCGTATATTGATGACGTGGTCATTTACAGCTCCACCTGGCGAGAGCATTTGGCTAGGATTGCAGCCGTCCTTCAGTCTCTAAGGGTAGCCCGGCTGACAGCTAACTTGAGAAAATGTGAGTTTGCCAAGACAGAGACTCAATATTTTGGATTTTTAATGGGGAATGGAAGGCTTTGGTTGATGCAGAGATTCCCAAAACCAAGACTCAGGTGAGGTCACTACTGGGATTAGCCGGTTATTACTGCCACTTTATCCCCGAGTATGCCACAGTGGTTAACCCTTTAGTTGACCCCACCAAGAAGAGTGCTCCGAATTTAATTAAATGGTCTGCTGAGTGTCAGGGGGCGTTTGATACTATTAAGCGTAGACTTTGCCAGGCCCCCACTCTCATCACACCGGATTTCACCAAGAGATTCATCCTTCACACCGATGCGTCCGATGTGGGTTTGGGTGCGTCTTGTCTCAAAAGGTAGATGGAGTAGAAAACCTGATACTGTATCTCTGCAAAAAGATGTTACCCCAGGAGCGTAACTACTCCATAGTCGAAAAGGAGTGTTTGGCCAATAAATGGGCTACTCCATTTTTACGATAGTACCTGTTCAGACACTCATTTGATCTGTTCACAGACCCTGCCCCACTCAGGTGGTTAAGCACAATGAAGGATAGCAATGCCTGGATAACTCGGTGGTATCTGGCGTTGCAACCCTTCATGTACCACATGGTACACCGTGTGGGGAAAGACCATCAAAATGTGGATTATTTTTCCCGGGAGGGGGGAGTAATGGGAGAGATAGATTCAGCTGAGTGTTCCTTCGGCTCCACTCTGAGCAGTGGGATATGTCACAGAAATATAATGAGTTTTGGTTGTAAATCTCCCTCCTGACCTGTGAGGGCGCTAAGCAGCGAAAGGGAAAGGCTTTGGATGGGCTGTCCTGGAAGAAGCGAGACTCTGTTGCAGGAACGTATTGACCTGGAAGGAAAACAATGTAACAGCTGCAGACAGTAGAGACAGCTGCAATCGTTTACCAAGGGGTCATGCGTTATAGCATAAATGGGAAGGAGGATCGTAAATCTTTTCCTTTGCTTGGTTTCAGAGCCAGATACGAAACTGGAAGGACCGGGAGAGATCCCCATTGAATTGTATTGTGAAAAAGAGTATTTGAGTGTTTTGTTTGTTTGTAACACTGTTAGTAATTGTCTTTTGTTTTGTAAATTCACTAGACGGCTAACACGTCTCCGGAGCTGTCGCCTTGAGCCAGCACTACCCGGAACAACAACACCACAGTCACTCTTATTGTTATCACCCACCTCGAGCACTACTGCACGCACCTGGACTGTTGATTGTGTTTAGTTTTATTGTGGGTCGGATAATGTGTTATTATTTATTGGGTTTTTGTAAACCATTATCATAATTTCTTGCCGAGCTTTACACATTTGTGTGTATTGCCGGAGGATTATTGTTTGGTCACCAGACCAGGATTTATACCAAAATAAAGACCCCTTTTCCAAACTGGATTACAGTTTCCTTTGTGTGATTATTCCTGCACTGCATTACCTCTGCACCTGTTTCTACTCAGCAGCCACTTTGCCACACGTGCGTTCCTTTCAAAACTGGACATTTGAGATTACTATAGCGAATATAAGTACATCACCTGTAATGATTTGCATTACATGAGAGTAGATGTTAAAACTTCATCCTGATTTGAAATTGGCTCTCGCCAAGATAATCACCAACTAAGACGTAGCTTCACAGTAAACTAATGTGATCCATATGTGTCTCCATCCATTTGCGCTTCCTTCCATATGATGATGTAGATATCCTTCTTTCTGGTGTGGATGGCTGAAGTGTAATGCTGGCTCCAGGGATCAGCTTATTGCCTCCCTAGCGCATCAGCACAAACAACGGCTGCGATGCTGGCTCCGGGGATCAACCATAGTGCGGTCTCCCCAGCGCATCAGCATGACAACCATCTGGATTGAGCTAAGTAGGGTACATCTCTGGGGTCTTCAAGTGGGCACCTTCCATCCTTGGTGTTTCGTCGACTAGCCCACGACACCTCAAGAGGGTTCAGCAGTGATTCTGGCGTCCCAGCATCACCCCCCTCCGTCCCCCACTCAACTCAGCCCAGCTTACTTACCTGTACATCAGCGTTTCTTTCTTTCTATTGTGCTTGAGATCCCCAGCCAGAATCTTTCCGTCTCAACCACAGCCAGTTGCTGCTCCTCTCTGCTGCTTCAGATAAGTTCTTCACTGTGCAACGCAACTCTTGGTCACTGAATGCGACATCTCTGAGAAACCGGGTTGTAGAGTGTGCCACAAAACCTCGACAACCCACTTCCACTGGGTAAACCTGGTCTCTCCATCCTCGCTGTTCCGCTTCAGTGGCTAGTTGAGCATACTGCAGTTTCTTCCTCTCATACGCCTCATCTACAGCATCCTCCCATGGCACTGTTAACTCTACCAGTGAATAAGGCGTGCTGATCCAGACCACAAGACAATATCTGGTCGAAGGTTAGTGGTGGCAATCTCAGGTGGAAAAATAAGCCGTTGACCAACATCTGCCAGCATTTTCCAGTCTCGCAGCTTCCAGTTGTCCTGGACGAGGATTGGTTTTTAACACCTTTTCTTGGTGGTTGCTCTCCTGGGCGGAGGAATGTTGTCTTTTGTGTGTAATGTTTTGATGGAACGGGTGGCAACTTATTGGTCATGTTACGCTTGTCATCCAATGCTAAGGCCAAACATCGCAGCACCTGAGTTATGTAATTATTCTGTGTACAACAATCACTTTAAATTCTCTTTATCGCCACTACTTTTGAATGTTTGGCATTCACAGTGAATAAAGCACAATGTTATATCCTTATCCACCCTGACAAACACCCTATTGGAACCTCTGAAAACTCATCCTACTTTCAGGACGACCCTTCAGTGTGTATCTCTATTGGAATTTTTTGAACTGACACAGAACAATTTAGCAAGCTGTGTGCCGCCACAAAGAGGGTGGATCGATTCATTACTCTCTTTCCATTTCATCCAAGGTGTTTCATTGCCTGGGATGTTTTTTATAACCTCCTTCAGTCATACAGTTGATAAAGCAAAACCTGTAGAATAAAGTGTTGCCATTTAATTTCCATCTTGTGAATGTGAACAATACAAAGATAGAGATGTATTGAAGTAATGTACTCTGCTTTCCATGAGCTTGATATTTATTGGAAAACCCAATATGACCTCAGGGAACAAAATTCAATCGTTATGAACACAAAGCTAAAACAATAATAATAAAAGGAACTTTTTTTTTTTTGTTTGCTCAAACAATCACATCAATTGTTTGCTTTGAAAACACCACCGTCAGAAAAAAATACCAAGAAAAACAAAACACGATTAAAAGTTTACTGCATTTAGTAAACACGGTAGCAAAAAAATAGAGAGACTTATTTGACGTTACAATAGTTTCAGCCAATCAATGCACATTTAAAGCTTTACATTTAATTCAGTGTTTTGCCCACATGAGAGGTTCTCCATGGGTAGCCAATGGTTGGGCTGACAAGCAGGAGTCACACACATGTTTAAGTGCTGTGTTGCACAATTTTATTCAGCAAAATGAACACAATCTTTAAGCTTCAACTAACACCCTAAGATATCACGGTATGGCTAGGCTAAATTAAATTATCCAATTTCATCTGATCACATTGTGACAGTCTGGCTGAGTGGTGACGTCAGAACCAGGAAATGAACAACACAGACAGGATGGGTGAAATGGTAAATGCGCTTGCTTGCACCGGTTTATTGCAAATAAAAAGGTTGAACAAAACAGAAAACACTGACAGCTCCCTTTTGTGGGGCTCCGGGCCACAGTACTTCCTGCAGAAAAGCAGGGCTGGCAGCGACCCCAGGCGAAGCAGGACCCTCAGCAACCCTGGAAAACCAAAAAGAAACTGCCTCCCTAAGCGATGCGGAGCCAGAAGCAACCCCAGGCGATGGCGAGCCGCAGGCAACCTCGGGCGATGACGAGCCACAGTCAACCCAGGCGTGCGCGGGCAGCAGGCAACTCCGGCAATGCGGGGCAGCAGGCAACCTTGGGCGATGCGGGTAGCAGTCATCCCCGGCGTCGGGGCAGCAGGCATCCCCAGGTGATGCGGGGCAGCAGGCATCCCCGGGCAGTGACGTGAAGGCATCCCCGGGCGATGGCAAACTCAGCTGCAGCTCCTGTCCGTCGGGTGGTGGAGGTAGCGCCAGCTCCTCTGGTGGAGGTGGGAGTGACAAGCAATCCTCCCACGGCAGTGGAGGCGGAACCAGCAGGTATTCACCCTCTGCTGGTGGAGGTGGGAGCGACAAGCAGTCCTCCCACGTTGGTGGAGGCAGAAACAGCAGGTATTCATCCTCTGCTGGTGGAAGTGGTGGAGGCAGAGGCAGCTCCTGCTACTCTGCTCCCGCCAGTGGAGGTGACGGAGGCAGAGGCAGCTCCTGCTCCTCTGCTCCTGGTGGTGGAAGCAGTGGCAGTGGGAGCAGCGTGTAGTCTCCTGGTGACGAAGGTGGGAGCAGCGTGTAGTCTCCTGGTGACGAAGGTGGGATCAGCGTGTATTCTCCTGGCGACGAAGGTGGGAGCAGCGTGTATTCTCCTGGCGACGAAGGTGGGAGCAGCGTGTAGTCTCCTGGCGACGAAGGTGGGAGCAGTGTGTAGTCTCCTGCGACAAAGGTGGGAGCAGTGTGTAGTCTCCTGGCGACAAAGGTGGGGGCAGCGTGTAGTCTCCTGGCGACAAAGGTGGGGGCAGTGTATAGTTCCCTGGCGACGAAGGTGGGAGCAGCAGGTAGTTTCCCCCTGTTGCAGGGGACTGGTGCAGCTCTCCCTCACTGGCAGGGGACGGGTGTGGCTCTCCCTCTCGCTCTGGAGACAGCGGTGGGACCTCTCCCTTCCAGCTGCCCACCGGCCGTCACTCCTCCTTTCCTGGCCAGGGGCAATTGAGGATGGAATGGCCCCTCTCCTCATAGTGGGCACCAACTCATTGTCTCCACCATTTGGAAGTATTCATCCCAGTGGCACTTCCTGGGCGCTGGAGGTTGGGGAGGTTGCTGCTGCTGCCTTCTGCCATTTAAAAAAAAAAAAAAAAAAAAAAAAAGATTTTCACAAAAAAAAAAAAAAAATGCAGTCCTTCCCGGGTCTGACTTGGAGGCTGTGGTTTATCCCACAGAGGACACCATATGTGACAGTCTGGCTGAGTGGTGACGTCAGAACCAGGAAATGAACAACACAGACAGGATGGGTGAAATGGTAAATGCAATTGCTTGCGTCAGTTTATTGCAAATAAAAAGGTTGAACAAAACATAAAACACTGGACAAACAAAAATGGTGCATTGGCCAAAGTGAATAGACAGACAAACAAAGTGGACGAACCAAACAAGTATAATGCGAGTCCTCTTGCACGAGTAGCATTTGTTTATAGTTTAAATTAATTCTCCTCTCTCTCTCACACCCGTTCTCCACTTACCGAACACACAACCCCGAGTGAGTGCTTTGTGCATCTATATATACAATTGTGCTGGGATTCAATTACCAATTAATTATTTACTTGAATCCCAGCACATGAACTAATCTGTGCACTTCACATATTGCATGTCCCATCCATTTTCAGGTACTCCTTTCCAAACATCAAATGCTCATAACTACATACCTCAACAGGAATTACACATTTCTGAGTACATGGAAATCTGTTGGTTAAAGCACATTTCGACAGCAAAGATAATGCAGTTACTGAACATGTTACCAATCACAATGACTTCCGTATGGCCAGTCTTTGGGGAGAATTTGTCATGTGCTTAGTGATATCATTGATGATGTCATATGTGATGTCAAGTGTGACAGGAAACATACACATAAGGGTGCAGAGTTAAGGTTGCGTGGCTACCTTAACTTGCAATTTCCTAACCTTTTGGACATTTGCAAACAAACCTTAACGTTACTTTAACAAAGTTTTTGCCATTGAATTTCCATAGTTTTGAAGGAGGCATCGTGGAAAATCAAACAACCAACAAGAAGTATGTAAAGATTTTTTTTAAAGCCAGGTTTATTGAGGCAAAATCAAATGTTGTTAATCCCTGCCCCTGAGGCTAGATGAGGGGGGAAACCAAAGACTGTCCCTGGAGTCCCCAGCAACGGCTGCCCTGGTGGCTGGAGAGGTGGGGACAGCAAGGACTGTACCTGAGGCTGGAGAGGTGGGGACAGCAAGGGCTGTACCTGAGTCTGGAGAGGTGGGGACAGTAACAGCTGTACCTCAGGCTGCAGATGTGGCGACAGCAACGGCTGTACCTGAGGCTGGAGAGGTCGGGACAGCAACGGCTGCCAGAGAGGCTGCAGATATGGCAACAGCAAGGACTGTACCTGAGTCTGGAGAGGTGGGGACAGCAACGGCTGTACCTGAAGCTGGAGAGGTGGAAGCAGCAATGGCTGTACCTGAAGCTGGAGAGGTCGGGACAGCAACGGCTGCCAGAGAGGCTGCAGATATGGCAACAGCAAGGACTGTACCTGAGTCTGGAGAGGTGGGGACAGCAACGGCTGTACCTGAAGCTGGAGAGGTGGAAGCAGCAATGGCTGTACCTGAAGCTGGAGAAGTCGGGACAGCAACGGCTGCCAGAGAGGCTGCAGATATGGCAACAGCAAGGACTGTACCTGAGGTTGGAGAGGTGGGGACAGCAATGGCTCTATCTGAGGCTGGAAAGGTGGGGAAAGCAAGGGCTGTACCTGAGGCTGAAGAGCTGGATGTTCAACTGCTATCTGATCTTATTTTAGGGCAATTAAAATAATTATCAAGAAGTTAAAAAAATATACCTCTAAAGTTGTACACATAAACAATTACAATACGAATATTACTACAGTTGTATTGTCACTGTATTAATAATATACTGTATTGTAATGTGTTTTATTAAATGTTTTATTTTAATTGGCTTTAGACAACTCGCTGCGAGTAGTATTTATTTTCTCAATTCAGGCTGATTGATTATCGTCATCAGCCATGCCTTATACTTTCTAAAAAATTATTGTTATTCACCCATTTCATTAACAAAAGTTAAATAACTTTTTATTTTACTCGTGGATGTTCTACTGCTGTCTGATACATCCTTATTTCAGGGGTTTCTTAAATCAACACAAATGATTAATAATAGCTTTTACCCACCTGTCAATAAATTACTTTGTGTTGTGAAGGTCTCTTTCAAGATAAACATTCTGTAGCAGTTGAAGAACAACTTCGTGGACCAGCGCGCGCTGTTAATTAAAAAAATCTCAAACTTCCTTTGGCAGCGATATACAGTAAACAAACAGAGAAAGTGTTTAATGTATGTGCTTAAATATGGAATATATAACACGCATACATATAATAGTATGCATTTGTATTTTATTCTATTTGGCAAAACATTATTTTCTCACTTTTTTTTTTAGAACCTACGCCATACAAGATCATAACCATTTACAGTATTGCGTTTACAAGTATTGACAGACTTCTTTCTTTTTTCATATCCAGCAGGCAGTATGTATTTATTTTATGTGAATCAATGTGTTCCTCGACGAACAAGAGTTTTGTTCAAGCTGGGCCATGTAAAGCTGTCAGTCAGATCATTAGATTAACAAAGCAAATTACAACTTTGATAGAAACAAATAATCACAAACCCAATAACAACGATCTTCAATAAACAAAAAGCAAAGGGAGTTTAAAATAGGAGGTGTCATAACAAATACATTGTAGTCTTTATTAAGCAACACAGAGAGACATTGATGGGTGGAGTTGAAACGCCGTCACAGGCGCGCAGGATTTATTAATGCAAAACAGAAACAAAAATAAATAAAGATTGTCATGTGACGTTACCAGCCATGAAAACGCACAGAGGACACATACAGCAAGCTGTACAAAAGGCAAAATAAAACACAGTACAAAAACTACAAATAAAAGGTGCCCCAGTGGGCGAGCGCTAGCCTTAAAACGAGGCGTCCCGCTCCAGGAACCGGCTACACCATGTAACCCTCGCTATACAGCACATGGGATCACTATCCCCTAACTAACCTACTCACGAGCCGGTATTCATACAACGACTCCTGCTGCTTCATACGGCCTTGGCTGGGCACTGCCTTCAGAAGCACCGCTTGCAGTCTCAGGGTTGCATAGCGGTCGTTCCTGCAGAGCTGACCCTCTCCTCCCGAGTATACGCCGCTCCCCTCTGACATGGCGTTGCAGTCGCCCCGAACCATCTCCCGCGGATGTTTTTTGAACTGACGGACACTGCCGATTGAGGTCCAGCACAGCCAATCACTTGCTGCTCTTCCCCTCAACCAAGCCTAGCAGGCAACAAGTCTCAATCGAGCGGCCGTCTGTAAACAATAATGTAATTAAACAAATCAACTGCTAATCTACATTAATGATTTAGATTCTGGTATAGTAAGCAAACTTGTTAAATTTGCAGACGACACAAAAATAGGAGGAGTGGCAAACACTGTTGCAGCAGCAAAGGTCATTCAAAATGATCTAAACAGCATTTAGAACTGGGCAGACACATGACAAATGACATTTAATAGAGAAAAGTGTAAAGTTTTGCATGCAGGCAATAAAAATGTGCATTATAAATATCATATGGGAGATACTGAAATTGAAGAAGGGAACTATGAAAAAGACCTAGGAGTTTATGTTGACTCAGAAATGTCTTCATCTAGACAATGTGGGGAAGCTATAAAAAAGGCCAACAAGATGCTTGGATATATTGTGAGAAGTGTTGAATTTAAATCAAGGGAAGTAATGTTAAAACTTTACAATGCATTAGTAAGACCTCACCTAGAATATTGTGTTCAGTTCTGGTCACCTCGTTACAAAAAGGATATTGCTGCTCTAGAAAGAGTGCAAAGAAGAGCAACCAGAATTATTCCAGGTTTAAAAGGCATGTCGTATGCAGACAGGCTAAAAGAATTGAATCTGTTCAGTCTTGAACAAAGAGGACTACGCGGCGATCTGATTCAAACATTCAAAATCCTAAAAGGTATAGACAATGTCGACCCAGGGGACTTTTTTGACCTGAAAAAAGAAACAAGGACCAGGGGTCATAAATGGAGATTAGATAAAGGGACATTCAGAACAGAAAAAAGAGGCACTTTTTTACACAGAGAATTGTGAGGGTCTGGAACCAACTCTCCAGTAATGTTGTTGAAGCTGACACCCTGGGATCCTTCAAGAAGCTGCTTGATGAGATTCTGGGATCAATAAGCTACTAACAATCAAACGAGCAAGATGGGCTGAATGGCCTCCTCTCGTTTGTAAACTTTCTTATGTTCTATAGTGTGGAGGAGTGTCCCGCCCCTATATATATATATATATTTGTGCACTGTGTTATTATGATTTGTATTATTGTTTGTGGCGCGGATAAAAGCGCCACGTATTTGTTATTGTTTTTGTGTTTTTAAAAACCTCATGAGGATGCGTGACTGATCAGCTAGTGATTTATTTAGCTAGCTGACAGTCACGCATCCTTATTAAACTTGTGCAGACGGTGACCATCTCCCGAGTTAATTCATTGATTAATTGTTGCTAATCGGGAGATGGTCACTGTATATAATCCTGCAGCTCTCTACCCTCGTGGAGAGTGTTAGGAGTCAGAGCGGAAAGAGCGAGGAGAGAGAAAACAAAACTTAAAAACAACTGCTAAACCTTATTTGTTTATTTGTTTGGCCAACGCGCCTTTCTGTTTGTAGTGTTTTGTTTTGTTCAAATCGTTTGTTTTATTATTTAATAAAAACACTGAGCGCCGTAGCGCTGCAGTTTCACATCCGCCATTTCTTCTCTTTGGTTACTTCCTGGTCCATGACATCACTACCCACACGTCACTGCAACAACAGCTTGGTCACATATGGTGTCCTGCATGGGACAAACAGCTCCTCCAGGAGCCGGGCCAGGAACAGCAAAGTGCGTTTTTTTGTTCTTTTTTTTCAAAAATAGTGTTTTTTTGTTTGGGAAAAAAAGAATAAAATGGATAAAGTGGAGGAGTACATGGAGAGGTGGCATGAGCATCAGAGGGAGTTGAAAGAAGCAGGGGCTACATGGTGCCTCACCTGCCTGGAGTATGGGCACCTCCCTGATGTGTGCCCATATGAAGACCCCCTCGTTGTGCAGGCCTTCGATCGAGGTGAGGTGGAGACCGTGGAGGAGTGGATCCACCTGAAGGCCATACCATCACCGCAGGTGGATCAGGAAACCTGCCTCACCTGCCTCAAAGGGGAGGATTGGTGCTTTGCCATCGGCAAGGTCGGGCACAAAGCACCCGACCAACCCCCTCCATGGCAGGAGGTGGAAATGCTGGTCCCGAAGAACGGAAGGAGGGGCAGTGCCAAGAAGGCGAGGAAGCAGGTTCCAGCGCCCAGAGGGGGGGAGCCCGTGCATCCAGTGCCCAGAAGGGGGGAGCCCGTGCATCCAGCGCCCAGAAGCGGGGAGCCTGTGCATCCAGCGGCCATGAAGGTGGCGCCCGAGCGTCAAGGGCCCAAGAGAGGGAAGCTCAAGAGTGGATACTGGGATGGCTACCATCGCCTGGTCGAGGCCTCAAGTTAGTGCCCTTCCTGCGGGAAGGGGGGCCACTCCGTCATCAACTGCTCCCGCCCTGGAGAGGAGGAGGAGGGACGACCGAAGGGCAGCTGGGAAGCATACCTCAGCGCACTTGAGGCCGTGAACTGGTTCACTGCCTGTGGGGAGTGGGACCACTTCGTGGTCAACTGCCCCATTCTCCAGGAAGAGGAGGAGAAGGAGAAGCACCGGTTCCCTGCAACAGGAGGAGACTACACGCTGTCCCCACCTCCACCGCTTCCACCAGCAGGAGCAGAGCAGCAGGAGCTGCCTCTGTCTCTGCCGCTTCCACCAGCAGGAGTAGAGCAGCGGGAGCTGCCTCTGCCTCCGCCACCTCCACCGCCAGGAGCAGAGCAGCGGGAGCTGCCTCTGCCTCCGCCACATCCACGAGCAGAGCAACGAGAGTTAACTCTGCCTCTGCCACCTCCACCGCCAGGAGCAGAGCAGCGGGAGTGGCCTCTGCCTCCACCACTTCCACCAGCAGAGGGTGAATACCTGCTGGTTCCGTCCCCACCACCGTGGGAGGACTGCTTGCCCCTCCCACCTCCACCAGCAGAGGGTGAATACCTGCTTGTTCCATCTCCACCTCCACCATCAGAGGGTGAATACCTGCTGGTTCCACCTCCACTGCCCAAGGATGCCTGCCTCGCACCGCCCAAGGATGCCTGCCTCACACCGTCCAAGGATGCCTGCATCGCACCGCCCGGGGCTGCCTGTTGCTCCGCATCGCCTGGGGAGCCACGAGTTACAGGGTACGAGGGAGAAGTGGAGCTCCCGCTGCCGCCTCCATGGCCAGGGGCTCCCCTCCCGAGTTCGCCTCCGGAGGGTCCGCTGCTGCTGCCGTCGCCTCCCGAGGGTCCGCTGCTGCCATCGCCTGCCGAGGGTCCGCTGCTGCTGCTGCCGTTGTCTCCCGAGGGTCCGCTGCTGCTGCCGTTGCCTCCCGAGGGTCCTGCTTCGCCTGGGGTCGCTACCAGTCCTGTCATGCGGCAAGAAATACTGTGGCTGGAGGCCCATGAAGGGGAGCTGCCGGCCATGAAGAAGGAGGGGGAGGTCAGGAGACCAGCTCCCCCAGCCACACTTTCGCAGCAGGAAATGTGGTCGGAGCCCCCACGGAGGGGAGCTGCCGGCCATGAAGAAGGGGGAGGTCAGGAGACCAGCTCCCCCTGCAGCAATTTTGCTGCTGGAGAACGGGTGGCCGGAGCCCCACAGAGGGGAGCTGCCGGCCATGAAATTTCCTTGGCCGGAGGAGCTGGCCTGTGCGCGGGACGCTACAGCTATTTGGGCGGGAGGAGGACATCCTGCCGTGGCCGTCCCCGGAGACACCTTGCTTCCCCTGTTTCTGGGCCGGGACCGTGAACCGGGACTTTGGGGACAAAGGGGAGGTAGCGAAAAGGCCATCTGTGCTGCACACGGGGGCATGTGTGGAGTGTCCCGCCTTTGTTTATTTATTATGATTTTTTTATTACGGCGAAAGCCGATTTTGTTATTTGTATTTATATTTTAAAAACCTTGTGATGATGCGTGGCTGATCAGCTACTGATTATTTAACTAGCTGACAGTCACACATCCTTACTAAACTCGTGCAGACTGTGGCCGAGGGGTAATAAGATAATTAACAGCTAGTTAACCCCTCGGCCAGAGTATAAAAACCTGCAGCTGTCCGTGCTGGGGAGAGCGTGTACAGAGGAGTGTACGAGAGAGCGAAAACTGAACTTAAAAATAACTGCTAAGCGTGCTGTTTTACACCAGCACGTTACTTATTTGGTTATTTGTTTGGCCAGCACGCCTTTTTGTTTGCTGTTTTGTTGTTTGTTTAAATCTTGTGTTTATTATTTAATAAATACGCTGAGCGCCGTAGCGTTCAGCTTCACCCGCCCATCCATTGTTTTGTTTCTGGTACTTCCTGGTCCGTGACGTCACCACACACGCCACTCAACAACAGCTGCTCGGCCACAGGCCCCTTTAAGAGTGTCTATATATTTCAGCTCTGCTCTTTAGAATGACTGCTGCCTGGAAGAGATGAGCTCTGGAAGTGGGAGCCTTTTCCAATGTGTGAAGGAATTAAGTACTGGTATAAAATAATGTTTTATTCTAACAGGAACCTGATTGAACCTGTACAATGAAATAAAACCCTGCTGCAGTTGTGCTTCCAGCTGCTGTTATTCATCCACTAGCTATGCTGTTTAGCTCCCTAGCCGGCCTGCTTTCTTCAAAGACCTCAAGTCTGATGGACCCTCTCCTGCTACGCGGTTCAATGGGAGATTTCATTACAGTCTGTTTTTTGACATTCAACTAGAATCAAAAGTTAACAATATCAAATGATTTAGTAATGATCTAGCATCATATATACAGTACTGTGCAAAAGTTTTAGGTAGGTGTGAAAAAATGCTGTAAAGTAAGAATGCTTTCAAAAATAGACATGTAATAGATTATATTGATCAATTAACTAAATGCAAAGTGAGTGAACAGAAGAAAAATCTAAATCAAATCCATATTTGGTGTGACCACCCTTTGCCTTCAAAACAGCATCAATTCTTCTAGGTACACTTGCACAAAGTCAGGGATTTTGTAGGCATATAGTCAGGTGTATGATTAAACAATTATACCAAACAGGTGCTAATATCATCAATTCAATATGTAGGTTGAAACACAATCATTAACTGAAACAGAAAGAGCTGTGTAGGAGGAATAAAACTGGGTGAGGAACAGCCAAACTCGGCTAACAAGGTGAGGTTGCTGAAGACAGTTTGCTGTCAAAAGTCATACACCATGGCAAGACTGAGCACAGCAACAAGACACAAGGTAGTTATACTGCATCAGCAAGGTCTCTCCCAGGCAGAAATTTCAAGGCAGACAGGGGTTTCCAGATGTGCTGTCCAAGCTCTTTTGAAGAAGCACAAAGAAACGGGCAACGTTGAGGACCGTAGACGCAGTGGTCGGCCAAGGAAACTTACTGCAGCAGATGAAAGACACATCATGCTTACTTCCCTTCACAATCGGAAGATGTCCAGCAGTGCCATCAGCTCAGAATTGGCAGAAAACAGTGGGACCCTGGTACTGTCCGGAGAAGTCTGGTCAGAAGTGGCCTTCATGGAAGACTTGCGGCCAAAAAGCCATACCTCCGACGTGGAAACAAGGCCAAGCGACTCAACTATGCACGAAAACACAGGAACTGGGGTGCAGAAAAATGGCAGCAGGTGCTCTGGACTGATGAGTCAATTTGAAATATTTGGCTGCAGCAGAAGGCAGTTTGTTCGTCGAAGGGCTGGAGAGCAGTACATGAATGAGTGTCTGCAGGCAACAGTGAAGCATGGTGGAGGTTCCTTGCAAGTTTGGGGCTGCATTTCTGCAAATGGAGTTGGGGATTTGGTCAGAATTAATGGTCTCCTCAATGCTGAGAAGTACAGGCAGATACTTATCCATCATGCAATACCATCAGGGAGGCATCTGATTGGCCCCAAATTTATTCTGCAGCATGACAACGACCCCAAACATACAGCGAAAGTCATTAAGAACTATCTTCAGCGTAAAGAAGAACAAGGAGTCCTGGAAGTGATGGTATGGCCCCACAGAGCCCTGATCTCAACATCATCGAGTCTGTCTGGGATTACATGAAGAGAGAGAAGCAACTGAGGCTGCCTAAATCCACACAAGAACTGTGGTTAGTTCTCCAAGATGTTTGGGCCAACCTACCTGCCGAGTTCCTTCAAAAACTGTGTGCAAGTGTACCTAGAAGAATTGATGCTGTTTTGAAGGCAAAGGGTGGTCACACCAAATATTGATTTGATGTAGATTTTTCTTCTGTTCACTCACTTTGCATTTTGTTAATTGATAAATATAAACTATTAACATGTCTTTTTGAAAGCATTCTTACTTTACAGCATTTTTTCACACCTGCCTAAAACTTTTGCACAGTACTGTGTATATATATATATATATATATATATATATATATATATATACACATACATACACACACACACTCGCTATATCGCGTGTGTTGGGGTCCAATACAAACCCGCTATATATCGAGGGCCGCGATATAGTGAGAGACCCATAGAAAAACAAATAGGCTAACAAACACTGTACAACCACTCCCTTGTTTTATCAGGGGGGTCACGCAACCAACTTTCTAATTTTTTGTATAAAAAGCAGCACCGTTTTAATTCATACTGCGGAGGTGTGGCAAAGTGGTGAGTGAATACAGGTGAGTGCAGTGCAGAGCGGATACAAAACAGACAGACAATGATTTCCAGGTGCAAGGGTGTTTATTGATTTAATTAACAATGTCCAGAGCCTTATGGCAAACACCTGTAAATAATAATGACGGAGTGATACAGCGGCGTGTATCACTCGGTATTTGTAATTCCCCGGGTTTGACCCGTAACCAAAAAGTCCAGCTTTACACACCAACACTAAACACAAAACAAAAACACAGTTCTTAGTGATAGTGAATACGTGCAAGTGGTGTAATACAGTTAATACCGTGAAATGCAGGGGTGAAAGTGATGTCCGGGTTTACGCTGGCTTTCGCTACAGCTCCGGATCGTGCAACTGGTAGTCTATTAAAAACAGACGACAGTTAACAAAACACTAACAAATATATAAGACAAAACTCACGGTTCACGAAACAGCACACAAACTCCTTGTAGGAACAGATCACGTATGCTAAGTCCCCTATTTATATCCTCGCTCATGACCCCTAGGTTAACGAGCGCATCCGATCCTCCAATCCTCAGATGCCACACCGTTTACCGTCTGGGTCATTGAGTTTGGTTACCGTAGCTGCGCCCCTTTCCTAAATGACCAACTTCCACCTACCCTACGGAATAAATTGTGGTGCCATTTAGTTAAGGGTACTCTGTTCCCGTTACACAGTGCCCTCAC
Source organism: Acipenser oxyrinchus oxyrinchus (assembly GCA_030684275.1). Classification (NCBI taxonomy): domain Eukaryota; kingdom Metazoa; phylum Chordata; class Actinopteri; order Acipenseriformes; family Acipenseridae; genus Acipenser; species Acipenser oxyrinchus. The sequence continues at coordinate 14,499,046 of CM060260.1, forward strand.
AGGTCGAGAGGGAGATCTAACACCAAGCAACATTCGATCTCTGTCACAGGAGGGTAATTGCTTCTCATCAACTCAAGTCTCCAATTAATTTCATGAATCTTCCTCTCCTTTCTCAAATGCACAAATCCACTGCATTGAAAAAACCTATTCCCAACATAGGAGGCTTGTTGCTAGGGCGCTGATGTCACTGCCCGTGACTTTTGCTAGTACATTGCTTAAAAAAACACTTCAGCAAGTAGATATTTAATTTGTGTTATTGTGCAATGTGTGTGTATATGATAACAGTACGATAGTAATGCTTTGTTTTCAATTATTGTTCTGTATATTTTAGTTTGTGATGTGCAGTACAAAATAAAACAAACAGTAATTCTATGTGAAATTGTCTATGTATAGCACAGCTAAGGCATGCGCAATTAGACTGTAAAAATGGGGAGCCAACTCCAGGACAGCGATATATCCGAATCCGCAGTATAGCAAGAGGCGATATAACGAGGGGTGGGTGTATATATATATATATATATATATATATATATATATATATATATATATATATATATATATATACACTATTACTTCATTGGCAAGAGTTTTCTTGTTGTGCTTCCCCCCCCCCCTATTTCTTGAATGTACAGTGTTACAAGATGGTCATGTGTGGATATTAGAGTATATTCCACACCCTGAAGTGCCTTATTGCGCTTATAAAATGGTTAACTAACTAAATAAAAAAATAAAAGAAACGTAAAAACATGTTTTAATGAACAAAAAAGTATTTTTTATTAAATATCCTTCTGCCTCTGACCCCCATGTGACCCATTGACTAATCAGGATAGAGTATTTAAAAGACTCACTTTATAAGCATTGTTAAAACATGATAAAGCGCAGAAAAGAATTGTAAAGCCCAACGAGGAATGGTAAAGCATTTTAAAACATGGCAACCCATGGTAAAGCATGAGAAAACTACAACATGCTGTGGTCAACTTTAATAAAGGTTTTTCTAACACGAGTTACCTTATTAAACATAAATATGGTCTTCTGTCGAAAAGTATTTTATGATACATACAAAAGAAAGGCAAAATTTAACTGAAAATACATTTTATTTGAAAGTAAATTGATAAGCTCCCAAACAGCACACAAAAGTGTAATCTGTTCCAGTTTTAACCATTAGATGGCACTCTAGGGATTTACTTCAAGAGAAGAAAAGGCGCTTCAATACAATGTTGATTTATTTGTTTTCTAATAAACACACAACTTTTAATTACACAAAAACAAAAACAAAAGCACATAGGTTAAAATAGTTACTGTATAACAAAATGATTTGATATAACATTTGATACTAACAGAAGATTAAAGATAATACTTTCACATTGGCGATACAGATTTGTTTGAACTACGTAGCAACAATCTCCAAAGGGATGCTTTATGACTGTGGCAACCAGTTCAGTAGTCATATATGTACAGTCTCCATGGGAACCTATTAGAAGCAAAGCCTCCGAGAATTGTGTCTTTCTCAAGTGTTTGGCGAGTAGATCTCTCACTCAGAAAGTCTATGAAAAAGCATTCTAAATGTGTAAATCACAACACATTAAGCAGATTAAATAAGGTCATATCAGCTGTTAGTCTGATTTATATTTTTGTGTTCAGTGGCTACCTCTAATAATGCTGAGAGTGTATTTTCACTTGCAGTCTTTGTATGCCTGACAAAAGAGTGTGTGAGAAATGAACATAATTAGAGGTAGCCAATGAACACTTACAGACATACAGTACATTGAATCAGGATAATTTAAGCAGTGCTTTGGGAATTGGATTTGTTTAAATGAATTCAAATTCCATTTAGAATTTGAATAAAAACAGAATTCCCATGTTACACATGTGGTGGATCTTCCCTTCCTATTCCATACAGCTTGGGGGTTTCCTCATAACATTGATGGCTTCAAAGCTGCTCAGTAGATTTCCTTGAAATGCTTTATATAAAGGTTTAAAGGGTTGTCATTAGTTAACAATTTGTAACTGTAACAATTACTTCTTAAAAATAACTTCTCCAACACTGCATTGAGGAATATGACCTGAACTGATAATTGAGGTTTGTGAAGCCACTCGTAAGCGTAAGTACTTGAATTGTGCAGAGAAGGAAGCTGTATTTTACACTTTGTGCCACAAGATGTTAAATTGTTAAATTTGCAGACAACACAAAAATAGGAGGAGTGGCAAGGCAATAAAAATGTGCATTATAAAAATCATATGGGAGATATTGAAATTGAAGAAGGAATCTATGTAAAAGACCTAGGAGTTTATGTTGACTCAGAAATGTCTTCATCTAGACAATGTGGGGAAGCTATAAAAAAGGCCAACAAGATGCTCAGATATATTGTGAGAAGTGTTGAATTTAAATCAAGGGAAGTAATGTTAAAACTTTACAATGCATTAGTAAGACCTCACCTAGAATATTGTGTTCAGTTCTGGTCACCTTGTTACAAAAAGGATATTGCTGCTCTAGAAAGAGTGCAAAGAAGAGTGACCAGAATTATTCCGGATTTAAAAGGCATGTCATATGCAGACAGGCTAAAAGAATTGAATCTATTCAGTCTTGAACAAAGAAGACTACGCGGTGATCTGATTCAAGCATTCAAAATCCTAAAAGGTATAGACACTGTCAACCCAGGGGACTTTTTTGACCTGAAAAAAGAAACAAGGATCAATCAGGAACAAGGACCAGGCTAAATGGCCTTGTCTCGTTTGTAAACTTTCTTATGTTCTGATGTTTTAAAATGAAAATACATGTTTACTAAAAAGCAGATTCCTTTCAAATCTGAGACCTGTATTGTGCATGGCTTGGAAAATGTATGGAATTTTTTTTTTTTTTTAACTACAATCACCAACATCAGGTATTGGTACCTATTTTAACACTTAGGGCTTTTAATGCATGTTTTAAAGTGGTGCAAACTTGAGAATAAAAAAACACAACAGAAAAGTCTGAGACATCTTTTCTATTCTGCTTATTCACCCGCCCCCCATACTCTAAAACTGTTCACACAGCTGCCCCCATCATTGCCTCCATCAGTTTCTCAGTGATTTTTACCCTCCCATTTTTCCAGCTGTTACATTGAACACTATAGGCAAATGCTTTGTCCACTTTGCTTTGTTTTAACTCTTCACTGCAGGTATCTTATTTACATTCAGAGAATAGCCCATGTTAGTAACAACCACCCCACTTGTCATCACTTTACACTTAAGTCACTGTGAACCAAGCAGACAAGTGCAGGACATAGGTTTCCAGTGGTATATCTGAGATTGTATGTGTCATAATAATTATATAATTTAATTAGGAACTTATTTATATTGCTTATGGGTGAACATGTATACAACTTATATATGGATACAAAATAAACTACACGAGAATTACGTCAAATGTGGTAGACTAGTTTAGAAGTAGTCTATGCTGACCGTGTGCGTCTCACATTTATTGAGCTATTTAAATATACATGGCCTCAGTCGACTTTAAAATCAGCTGTATACGTCCTATCAGTTAAGAAGCAGCAGAAAGGCTGAATTACAGCACCGTTTCAGTCACTTTTATCAAACCATTAAAATACCTTAGCGTCTGTAAAGGATTTCGCAACAGGAATACTCTGTTTTGTGTGTGTGTTGTTGTTGTTGTTTGTAATGGCAGATTCATCCCAGCAGGGGGGTAGTTTGTAGATGTGAGGCGGCTTTCCTGCTTTGAGTTTTTGTCAATTGTAATCTCCCTCAGAACTTCAGCTGCGAGTGGAACAACATGGCAACCACGAAATTACAAAGTATGTCACAAAAAACAGCAGCTGAAGATTGACCAAGATCAATCGGAGATTGTAAGTATAGTAATCATTATACTATATATGGGTTGAGAAAATATTGTAAAAGGTGGCATTTGTGTATTTTTGTGATCCGCACTGCTTTAGGCAGTTATATCTTTTTTTTTTTTTATAATCAGGAACAATAGAGTCATATTTACCATTGTATCTTGATTCGCCGATCTCCTACAATCTTACTGGACTCAGTTTTAGTTAGATCAATGTATTGTATTATTAGGAGTTACTTAAGCTGTATTATGTGGTAATATGTAATTGTAATATATATTTGCATGTGATGTACCGTAACGTTGCTAAATCAAACAACATGAGACAATACTGCTAGGAAGCCCATGCCAGTATATGTCGCACTAGTATTAAACACTCGCGGCGTTTTGTTTTGCTTTAAATAATTCCAGTTTTACTCCAATTTGAAATGCGTTTAAGCACGCATTTCCTTTTAAAACGTCGTAAACTGCCACAAGTGTGGTTTACAATTTAACTTGTGTATCTAAACAAATCTAATTATTTAGTCTACATTTAAAACGCGATGTTCTAGTTATTTTGAGACTTGTTATTGCCTTTAATGTTTTGGTTTTGTTTTAAATTGTTTCGAGGCAAGTCTTATTTTACCAAACTAATTGAAGCCATCGTCTGGGTTAGGCCTAACTATGTTTTATAAAGATTTATTTAAAAAATGTACATAGCTCGTACATGTTTTATTAAAAGTAAAACTAGATATTTCGATTGGTTCATTTAAATCGAAATTTGTGTTGAAGTAACCCAGTTTGTATATTTATTTATGTTTTTGTGGGCCTCGGGCCTGTTTTGAACCGGGTTTGATTAAGGTTGTCTGCGGCCAAACTCTCTTGTCGCCGGCATAATGCTCAATGCTGACTGGAGGGGAGGAGGGCAAGCAGCACAACTGAATCCAGATATTCGTATGTGTTTATTTCTATAGTACCCTAAATAATAATGCATTATAAAGTATAACCGAGTACATATGAATACTTGGGTGGGGTGAGAATGTTAAGCATTTCCATTTTATAAACTGCGTTATCTGTGATTTGAATCTGATCACAGTAGAATGTTTTTGGCTTTTATATGACTGTGGGTCACTGTTATTGCTTTCATAGTTTAATAAATATCTAAAATGGTAACCAGTATCATGTTCCCAATACAACCAATGTAATAGTAATACAGAAGCAGTGGTATAGGTTTAAAGCATTTGTTTTATTTAAATACATGCTATGGACAGTAATTGCGGCTAAATATTGTAAAATTACATCCTTTCCTGACAATCCCTTGATAATTGCACATCAAACCCCGCAAGATTTTCTGGTAAACGTGCAGCATTTAAGAAGAAAACTATAGATTAAAAAGAAAATTCAGAACCCAAATTGATACCGTTCACACAAAACCGTGTAGAGACTGTGATGCAACACTTAATTTCATTATGTTCTCATTTTTAGTATGAACGTTGCCTTTCAATTGCCTTTTGCTTCACTGCATTTTACTAACGTACCGTCCTGTGCTCCAATTATTTGCATCACCGTTTCTATACCAGTATACTGAAACAAGTTGGTTGTCCCGTAAAGCACAGCACTGTGACGATAGTGTAATACTCAATTCGAGAAGTATGTAGAAATACTAACGTGTGACCACCTGTAAATAAAAAAAGGAAAAGGTGAATTTCTGAATAATCTTCGTCAACGTATGTACTTCTTGGGAGCTAGATGAAAATGGCCTGAGCTTAGAGAAACAAGTTTTTTTGGTTAAAGATATCCCCAGTTACAGCTGGACAGAATTTCAACTGGTTTGACTTGGAAAAAGTAGAAAACCTATATCATGGTATTTAAGAATTGTGTAAGTGTGACAGACTGGTTCCTCCATATATATTACCAGATTCTAATTCTCACAGTAAGTTGTGGTAAAGAATGACCTAGTTCCATGCTGTTGTAAAGATTTTAAAGTTATTCAATTAACCGAAGAGGAGGCCTTTGAGAGCTATTTTTACAGGAAGTCTCTAGTAAGAACAGCTATTGAAACCCATTCTCTCTTGGTCTGCAAAACCAAACAAACTTTTTTATTATGAAATGAATGTTGATGAAAAAGCACTGAACTGTTGTCGCTGATGTTAAGGATTGTTTGAGATAATATTTAGAGGCTTTTAACTCTTACACATTGTAGGCTCTATTCATAAAACTTTAACTGATTTAAAGAATGTTTTTTTTTCAAAGTGTTTTTATTAATAACATCAAGTTTGATATTTTTGAAACTCTTCTAGAATATTGATGGTTTCATTAACAGTAAGGAACAGTTTCTTAAATATCAAACTTTATTATATTCATAAAAACAGACTCTCAATTCTTTACACAGCTCTACATTAACTATACAGAGCCTTGTTTTTAAATATTAACTGAACTATCACAAATGACCAAAAATACTTTCCCAAAATGGTTGAATGAATAAATGTGCATCTGGAAATGTTGTATTTTATTGGTGTGTGGATATAAAAATGAAAGGCAGACGATACCTTAGTGTCTCCACAAAGCTGTTGAGACCTGAAGTTACAGTAATAATAGAAAAGTTGAGTCACGCCTTGACTCAAGTCTCAATCTCCACCTAAAAGCTCAAAAACAACAACGAAAAAAAAAAACAACACCTTGGTGGAAAATATAGGTTAATGCAAATTCTTTAATGTTGAAATTATGGAATTTCCCTTGTTTATTGAGTGCTTTTTTTCTCACAAAGTTGTGAGAACAATCTGTAATTTAAATCAAAATCCTAAGTGGCAGGTAGGGTCAGAATTTAAGATGCTAATATCGATGTGTGAGAAAGTATAAAGTGTAAAACAGGATGGGGTTGGTGAATCTTGTTTTTCTTTGGTCAGAGTTCTCTATTGACTACAGCATTTTGTGTTAGTAATTAGCTGGTTAAAGCCTATTGTCCACCAAGTTTTCCTTATGTCAGGTCAGCTAGGCTGCCTCATTTTATTTTTGCAAAAGAATGCTGACTTATTGATTTAATACCTAGTACTAAAGTCTATTTAATTACCCACAAAAAAAAAAAAAACCTTGAAAAAACTTCATTTAAAATGCATTTTTATTTCCGCTGTCAGTTTTTAATGTCAGACACTCGGTGTATTTCGATATTTTTCAGAATATGTAGTTTTCAGAAAAGTAATTTCAATATAAAAAGTCATGTAAACAGTTTTCCCGAATATGTATTGCAAAATTCTAAAAGTGAGATTTCGGAAAACATTGCAATAGTATTCTGAAAACTAACATAATTTATGTCATGTAAACACATTTTTCAGAAAACGTATTCTGAAACCAGCTGTATATTGCTTAAAAGAACACAATTGTCCAGATTACATTTCCAGTACTTGGGAGTACACAGTGTCCAAGGGTCATATAACACTGTAGGTGAGTAATTCAGTATGTTTACATGAGATCAAGTTTTCAGAAAACCAATGTATTTGGAAAACTGAATAAAAAAATTGTTTTTCTGCAAACTACAGTTTCCTATGTTTACATGACTTGGATAATCCAGTTACACTTCCGATAAATTCAACCACGTACATGGATTAGGCCTACATTTTTTGGGAAACGTAGAGCATTTGTGCATATGCAGTAGCCACTAGGATGGGAACACAGGGCTTGGTTCAGTGTGCAGTAAGACTGAGGCATGAATGATCCAGTATTTTAGATTTAGCGAAGTTGAAATTTCTTATGCAGTAATTTAACAAATTATTATCCTGTGCATCTCTCTTGTTCTAATTACCCAGTGTGTGCAAACTGTCCACTCCTTGCAACAGCTCATCTGTTTCTTCATAAAGCTACTGTACATATGGTACTGTAAATTCTCAATGCATTTTACCTAGCTAGAATTAATTTGCTGCTCCAACGGTATTGCAATTTCTGCATGGTGGGGATACGATTGTATTAATGTCCACTGTTCATTGCGCTGCTAGGAACTGTAACGAAACTATTTTAATAGTGTGTGTACGCTTTACGCCCAACTAAACATGAAACTTCAGTGTGGACGCTTTGATCTGGATTAATTAAAGCATTTTTGAGTACGGTTCTCAAGATCGGTTATATAGTGTGGACAGGGCCTGGAAGTAAATATTGCTGTGTAAGCCAATTATGAGGCTTATTGCTGCCACCTACAGGACTGGAGTGTAACGTAATCAATGCTGTTATATTGCAGAACAGTTTTTTTTTTTAAACAAGCAAGTATTTTACGGTCATTCTACTGCAGTGTAATAGATTACTGCGAATGTTCATGTATGCGTCCCTTTCCCATTCTGTGTTTCCTTTGAACGCAAGACAAAATATTTTTCCATCCAATGGATTTATTTTGCGTCTAGGATGCAAATGTTTGCGTTAACATGACCTCTGAATGTGTATTTATTGTAATTAAGTAATGAAGTACCTCATGCTCCTGGGAGAGCCTACCTGCTGTGTGTTACTACCAGGTGTGGAATCTAATTGGTAGGTAGGTGTGTTCCAGCGGGGCGTGAGATATAAAAAGGTTCCGTTTATTCAATGCCAACTGGGCTAAAGTGTGTGAGTGAGAGAGAACCAGGGTTGAATTCCGAAGAGTGAGTAAGCAAGTCAAAACAGCCGACAGGCCATGCTAGTAGCCAGAGTTCATTTATGATTAGTTCAGATATTGTACAGTAGATCCCCACCAAAGTTTGCGTACACTCTGTTGTACTATTCAATGTGTTGATATGTAAATAAATCCTTTTGCCTGCGGGGCGTATCAACTTCAACCTCTGTCTCGATCTCCTGCTGGTCACTCAATAGCGAAATAGACGCACCTAAACGTCACAAGCAGTAATACCCTGTAGAAAAACTTTTGGAATTTTGTGATCCATTTTCGGAAAATGTGTTTACATGATTTTTGATATCTTTTCTTAAAACTATATATTCCAAAAAATATCGGAATTCTTATGTTCATTTAAACGCACTGATTGACTTTGTATCTGTTTTTTATGGGTAACACTACCGTTGATAACCATGTACATAAAGTCTCTTCAGAGATTTCACTAACAGATTGTCATCATTATGACTAGGGCCCTACCCATTTCACGGCCATGGAAAATGTGACATGGACAGTGAAATTCATTGTGCACTGTAATATCTGGTCTGTTTTGTGTATTACCCTGCATTAAAATCCAATGAAGTTATATGGAGCGTTACAGGTTCCTAATGCCATTATTTGCTTGTTTCAAAAGAAAGCTCATCATGAACTGGACAGGATTTATTGATTGACACTTGACAGAAGCCAATAACTGTGTTCTACTCACTGATTGGTAGACACGGGCATCCGGGCGGGTTTAGTATGACCTACGGATCTCAACTGCTAGTACCATTAGGTGAGTCAAATTAGACCTAGATTTTAAAATGAGTGTCCAAAATATAGTAGTATGAGCAGAAAAATACATTAAAAGTAACCGCAGGACAAAAAAAAAATGCCAGTAATTTTTAGAGACTTCACATTTATATTTTTTAACCTTTGGATACAGTGCCGTGAAAGTATTTGCCCCCCTGTCTGATTTTCTACATTTTAGCGGGTTGTAGTAGTATATAGAGGGAGTCTGAGAGAAAAAATGACACCAAAGTTTGGTGCTTCTTTCATTTGTTTGGTGTGCAAGGTAATCAAACATGGAATCTTCATGTGTGAAAAAGTTATTGCCCCCCAGTTAACTCAATTAGGGTCAGCTGTTTGAGTACTTTGGTTAACAACCAGGCCTGATTTGGACCAGCCCTGCCCAATATAAATCTGGCTAACTTTGGCCCTTACCATCAGAGTGAAGTTGTCAACACACAGGTTCTAGAGGCACATTATGCCATGAACAAAAGAAATTCCTGAAGACCTCTGGAAAAAAGTTGTTGATGTCTATCAGTCTGGAAAGGGTTACAAAGCCATTTCTAAGGCTCTGGGGCTCCACCGAACCACAGTCAGAGCCATATTGTCCAAATGGAGAAAGTTTGGGACAGTAGTGAATCTTCCCAGGAGTGGCCGTCCTGCCAAAATCTCTCCAAGAGCAAGGCATAAAATCGTCCAGGAAGTCACAAAGAACCCTAGAACAACATCCAGGGATCTGCAGGCCTCTCTCGCCTCGGCTAAGGTCAGTGTTCATGACTTCACCATCAGAAAGACACTGGGCAAAAATGGGATTCATGGCAGAGTAGCAAGGCGGAAACCATTGCTCACTAAGAAGAACATGAGTGCTCGACTCAAGTTTGCCTAAAAGCACCAGGATGATCCTCAAGAGTTCTGGAACAATGTTTTACGGACAGATGAGTCAAAAGTTGAACTTTTTGGCCGACATGGGCCCCGTTATGTCTGGCGAAAACCAAACACTGCATTCCACAGTAAGAACCTCATATCAACGGTCAAGCATGGTGGTGGTAGTGTCATGGTTTGGGGATGCTTTGCTGCATCAAGACCTGGATGCCTTGCCATCATTGAAGGAACCATGAATTCTGCTCTGTCAGAGAATTCGGCGCTGTGAGAGACTAATCAATAACTACAGGAAGTGTTTGTTTGCAGTTATTGCTGCCAAATGTGGTGTAACAAGTTATTGAGTCTAAGGGGGTGATTACTTTTTCACACGGGGGCATTGGGTGTTGCATAACTTTCTTTAACACTAGAACCGCCATGGTATTCATTTTGACGGTTTTCACTTTTAAAATTTAAATTACTCTGCGTGTGTTAAAGATCCGCGGTTGTCTGTTCTTGACTTTTCCTAAATATATGTATTAAATATACTGACGGCGTTTGAAAGTCAGAATCGCAAAAATAAAAAAGTTATGAGCACTTCTACCTAGAACCGCCAAAAGTAGTCATTTTGACGGCTTGTTACAATACACGCTTTTATTAATAATATAACCTACAACACGCTATTTTTTATATGTGTACATATCTGTATCTCCACTGAGTTTACAGCAGTTTTTGTTATTTTTGTAAATAATGACTTCGTTTTCACAATTTTGTATGTATATGTAGCAGTTTACACCTGTTTACACTATCTTTTGAAATGTTTATTTTATTATAGCTTTTCATTTTTTGCATTATATGCATTATATGCGCTAATTTTGAAAATAAAGCCTTTTATATTAAATTAAATTATATTATATTAAATTATATTAAATACGATGTTCCTGCTATGCAAATGTTAGATATGAAAACCATTCAATGGCCGAGTGGGAACGAAAGGAGCCGAGACAAGCCGATTTAAAAAAAAAAATAAATAAATAAAAAGGCGTATCTCATGAATAGTCTTAGTAGCCCCCCTTCTTCAGATGGGGCGGTCGTATGGAAACAAGCTGGAAGTACAGTATCAGCGCACAGAGACTATCACGGACATTTGCAGAGCTTTTTTGAGATGTTATAGCAATAAAATAATGACTTGGATTGCATTATTGAGGAGTTTGGTGATAAAACGAGTCATCAGGAGACGATTGATCGGTATATACGACTATTATTATTATTATTATTATTATTATTATTATTTATTTGGTAGCATATGTGAAAGCGATAACAAACGAAAGGGTGGGGCAGGGCTGGAGATGCCTAGTGAGTGCTTTGTTGATCTGCAGGGCCATTTAAACCCATTTGACTGTGAAAAAAAATACTTTTAAACAGCGCGTCTAAAATTAAATGCGCGTGTAAAAATTAATTAGACCTGGCGAGCCTGACGCAGAATTAATAAATGGACCGCAAAGGGTTAAAATGTACCCGTCAAAATGACTACTGCTGGCGGTACTAGGTAGTAGCATAAACCCGGCGGTTCTAGTGTTAATAAACAAATGAAATATGTATCACATTGTTGTGTTATTTGTTCACTCAGGGTCCCTTTTATCTAATATTAGGTTTTGGTTGAAGATCTGATAACATTCAGTGTCAAAAAAATGCAGAAAATCAGACAGGGGGCAAATACTTTCTCACAGCACTAATTATATATATATATATATATATATATATATATATATATATATATATATATATATATATATAATAAATATAATATAATATATATAATATAATATAATATAATTATACACACATACACTGCTGAAAACAAGTTCCAGTGTATTCAAAAGGCCATTGTCACTGACTATTAAATTCAAATAAAACTGGCAAGTAAGCACAACACTTAGTGTAAGCGACACCATTTTCTTTGTTTCTTACATATAAAAAATGAACTTACATATAAAAAATGGTGTTTTGGCCAGCTTCAAATATTCCAATTACTAGGAATCTCTTAATTCTTATAGATGACAACATAACACAGAAATACTTTCCTTGAAGCAGTCTTTGTATAACTAGGCCAGATGTTTTACATAAAGGGGCAGTGTTTGCTCCAGGACTTAGACTGAGGGTCAATATGGCCCCCTCTCAAAATTTTAGGGGGACATTTTCTTCAGTGAGGGGGTCAATATCTTTGATTCAGAACCAACCACCATTTCTTATTTTTGTTTGTTTTAAATATGCCAACAGAGTTTACTGACCTTTTGTTAATGAAGAACAGAAAAATAAAACTGTAAAGCTGTAGATACAACCAAAGTGTCTCTACAATACTCACTTTTGTCACTTTTGTCAAAAGTGACAATAGTCACTTTTGGGGAAAATATTGGTTAATGTGTCACAGTGATGCTTGTGTATCTTAGAGTAGAGGATATTTATTGTACCAAATCACAGTAGAACAGGGGTTTTCAATCTTTTTAAGCTGTGTACCCCTTTCCAATAAAATGTAGTCCACCGCGTACCCCCATCTGAGATGGTCATAATAAAATCAAAACAAAAAAAGTCTGTACAGTAACATGCTACAACAACATGCACAAGCCTTGGAGTGTGTGATGGATGCAGTTATAAAAGTTACAGTATTATACTGGAAACAATATATATTTACTTTTGGATAGAATAGTCCCTCAAACAGGTTTCTAGTTGTCGGAAACATCAACATCATTTTATTGTAATTACTAATTAAAATCAACAAAGCCTCCGTGCTAACCTCAATCACCCAGAATGACAATAGCAAATGGCAATCATGTATTTTTATTGATAATAAAATTACAGAAAAGAAGGCAAAGAAAAGTTCACTATCCACCTGCTGACCTGATCTGATACAGCTGACTTCATTACGAAAACCTATTATCGGCATTTTTAAATTCTTGGTGACTAAAACGTACAGTACTGATGATAATTAAATAATAATAATAAAACGCTTACCTGTATCAATGTGATGGATGTCCCTGCTTGTTACCACACAAATCACTGATGATGGCAGGGAAATTGGAGAGATCTTCAGTCGCAAGACATTTTTGCCGTTTTTAATCTCTGACCGTATTTTGCCTTGATGGCCCTTTGCTAGTAATGTACTAGTATTGAGCCAACAATCCATATTTTTTCACTGGATTGAAAACTAAAAACTCTTACTCTCACACCAGACATAACAGCTTGTCAAATTAGACTGAATGGCAATACTTCGATTTCTGATTGGCCATACATTCTGTATTTTGAAATGAACCAATAGTACTTAAGTTACAATAAACTTTAATAGGGTCATTGAAAAAAATAAATATCGATTTGCAGGCACGAACGCACACAGGAAATAAAATGACTTAAAGACTAGGATTTTAGTATTTTTTTTTTCGCAAAGACAGACTGCTGTAACCGCCCAACTGTTTATATGACCTTTAAACAACAGGGCTTATTTAAAACGTACATATTTAATATGTTAATTAGTCATATGTGCACTGAACGCTCTGTCTGGTGTTAGCGATTAAACGTTGATTACATGACAAAAGTTTGCAATAGATTTAGATTGGCAAGTGGTACTAAATAAAATGCATTGTTTGCCATTTCAGAATTTTTCTTGCATACCCCAGTTTGAAAACCGCTGCATTAGAAGAAACCAAATGCCATTGTCCTGACTGGTAAATTCTTACCTTCCAGCTTTTATTTTGGACAATTTCCATATCAAAAATGGCATTTTTTTTTCTCTTTTTTCATTCTTAGACCCCAAGTAAATATTTTGGACAGTTTTCAAAACAATTTTTGCTTTATTTTATAAATGCGTATATATCTGTTTCAGGTACTGTGTTTAATTTTTTTCAATGTTAGACGATGGTCCGTGTTACACAGAACACCAAAAATAAAATGTCAAATATACAATTTTTCGCAGGTTTTGTGGATTTGCTATATTTTAACATATTTTAATACTGCACATAATGATATGGTTTTGAAAATGCTACTTACCAAAACCGTGACTGCACGAACTGTATTACGTAATAATTTCCTTTATTCCTATTCCAGTGGTGTTTTCTCAGTGCAAGATGTATTATATACAGTGCTGTATAAAATCAGATACATTGTATGTATATTTTTTTATCATGCCGTTATAGGCCTACTGACGAAATGGCTAAGAGACAATTGGTGCTTTGAACATAAGAACATAAAGTTTACAAACGAGAGGAGGCCATTCAGCCCATCTTGCTCGTTTGGTTGTTAGTAGCTTATTGATCCCAGAATCTCATCATCCCACGGATGACGGATCCCAGGGTGTCGGCTTCAACAACATTACTGGGGAGCTGGTTCCAGACCCTCACAATTCTCTGTTTCTTCTTCTTCTTCTTCTTCTTCTTCTTCTTCTTCTTCTTCTTCTTCTTCTTCTTCTTCTTTGTTTAGCAGTCACCTTTATCCAAGGCTACTTACAGAGACTAGGGTGTGTGAACTATGCATCAGCTGCAGAGTCACTTACAATTACGTCTCACCCGAAAGACGGAGCACAAGGAGGTTAAGTGACTTGCTCAGGGTCACACAATGAGTCCGTGGCTGAGGGGGGATTTGAACCGGGGACCTCCTGGTTACAAGCCCTTTTCTTTAACAACTGGACCACACTGCCTCCTATTTTCTGTTCTGAATGCCCCTTTATCTAATCTCCATTTGTGACCCCTGGTCCTTGTGTCTTTTTTCAGGTCAAAAAAGGGTCCCCTGGGTCGACATTGTCTATACCTTTTAGGATTTTGAATGCTTGAATCAGATCACCGCGTTGTCTTCTTTGTTCAAGACTGAATTCAATTCTTTTAGCCTGTCTGCATACTACATGCCTTTTAAACCCGGGATAATTCTGGTTGCTCTTCTTTGCCCTCTTTCTAGAGCAGCAATATCCTTTTTGTAACGAGGTGACCAGAACTGAATACAATATTCTATTTGAGGTCTTACTAATGCATTATAAAGTTAACACATACTGAATTATTTAGGCCCTGAATTTTAGTATTTTTTGTCATAGAAAAGACAAATTTCACATTTTATAATGTTACAGTAGGCTACTTCTGTTTTTAATCAATGATGTGGTTTTTGTTTCACAAATCTACTGCACTTAACTACTGCAGTACACATTTCTCCCATTCACTTGCTAGGTCACTCCATATCTCCAAACATCAGACAGATATTTTGTCTAGCAAATAGAGTTAACAGCAGATGAACTTCACAGTATTTTTAAGCACAAATATAATAGCTTACATTTTCAACAGTAACTGCCGAAGCTGATTACTTATGCTTCCAGAAGTAATGGTCGGGTGTAACAGGGATACAAGGTTATATTTGCGCCGGGCCATGTGGTTAACAAGCCTGATGTTGTCGTCCAGGCTTTACTGTGAAACTGACTGTAACCAGGGAGGGTGTGAGCGCATTCTACTGGACTGGAGAATAATGGCAGGGGAGTTTAATTATGAAAACGCAAGTGTAAACTGCTGTTTTTTTTTTTTTGCAAAGTTTGGTGCCTGAAAATGGGGTGATTATCCCAGGATCTCTCATATCTCAGAAACTTAAAGTATTTAAGTTGTACAAATTCATGTTTTTTAAAATAACTTCATGTTTCATTAAAATGAGAGCTTTTGGTGTGCTGACATTTTGACTAAAATCCCCCCTAACCAAGTTTTAACCCTTTGCTGTCCATTTATTAATTCTGCGTCAGGCTCGCCAGGTCTAATTAATTTTTACACGCGCATTTAATTTTAGACGCGCTGTTTAAAAGTATTTTTTCCCACAGTCAAACGGGTTTAAATGGCCCTGCACATCAACAAAGCACTCACTAGGGATCTCCAGCCCCGCCCCACCCTTTCGTTTGCTATCGCTTTCACATATGCTACCAAATAAAAAATAATAATAGTCGTACATACCGATCAATCGTCTCCTGATGACTCGTTTTATCACCAAACTCCTCAATAATGCAATCCAAGTCATTATTTTATTGCTATAACATCTCAAAAAGCTCTGCAAATGTCCGTGATAGTCTCTGTGCGCTGATACTGTACTTCCAGCTTGTTTCCATCGACCGCCCCATCTGATGCCAATGGGGTACTATGACTATTCATGAGATCGCCTTTTTTTTTTTTTTTTTTTGTCGGCTTTTCTTGGCTCCTTTTGTTTCCACTCGGCCATTGAATGGTTTTCTCGGCTTTTTCCGTTGAAAAACCGACTTTTTTGCATTTTTTGCGTTTTTAAAATGATGTCGGACAGGGTCCGACAAAGGACCTGGTGGGAATAATTGCAATGTCGGACCCAGTCCGACAATGGACCGCAAAGGGTTAAATGCAATACTGGAGAAGAGCTATAAACAAATAATTTTCAAAAAAGTGCATACGGTCAACCTATGGCAAACCTTTAAAAAGGGATCAGGGGGGAACTGCAAAAGGTCTCTGTATACTTCTAAAAGGGTTAATAAACTTCATCTTGTGAGGGGCATGTAATAATTTAAAGAATTGGTCAACTAACCTGTTAAAATCGTAACAGAGAGACAGTGGCAATCGTAACAGTGGCAATAAACATTTCTGTATTTCTCTAAGGATGTAGAGCCCTCATCATTATCTAGAGACACAGACATAAGAACATAAAGTTTACAAACGAGAGGAGACCATTCGGTCCGTCTTGCTCGTTTGGTTGTTAGTATCCCAGAATCTCATCAAGCAGCTTCTTGAAGAATCCCAGGGTGTCAGCTTCATCAACATTACTGGGGAGTTGGTTCCAGAGCCTCACAATTTTCTGAGTAAAGAAGTGCCTCCTATTTTCTGTTCTGAATGCCCCTTTATCTAATCTCCGTTTGTGACCCCTGGTCCTTGTTTATTTTTTCATGTCGAAAAACTGCCCACGGTCGACATTGTCAATACCTTTTAGAATTTTGAATGCTTGAATCAGATCACTCCGTAGTCTTCTTTGTTCAAGACTGAATAGATTCAGTTATTTTAGGCTGTCTGCATACGATATGCCTTTTAAACAGATAATTCTGGTCGCTCTTTACACTCTTTCGAGCGCAGCAATATCCTTTTTGTAACAAGGTGACCAGAACTGAACACAATATTCTAAGTGAGGTCTTACTAATGCATTATAAAGTTTTAACATTACTTCCCTTGATTTAAATTCAACCCTTTTCACAATATATCCAAGCATCTTGTTGGCCTTTTTTAAAGCTTCCCCACATTGTCTAGATGAAAACATTTCTGAGTCAACATAAACTCCTAGGTCTTTTTCATAGATCCTTTCTTCAATTTCAGTATCTCCCATATGATATTTATAATGCACATTTTATTGCCTGCGTGCAGTACCTTACACTACTCTGTTAAATGTCATTTGCCATGTGTCTGCCCAGTTCTGAATGCTGTCTAGATCATTTTGAATGACCTTTGCTGCTGCAACAGTGTTTGCCACTCCTCCTATTTTTGTGTCGTCTGAAAATTTAACAAGTTTGCTTCTTATACCAGAATCTAAATCATTAATGTAGATTATGAATAACAGAGGACCCAATACTGATCCCTGTGGTACACCACTGGTTACCTCGCTCCATTTTGAGGTTTCTCCTCTAATCAGTACTTTCTGTTTTTTACATGTTAACCACTCCCTACTCCATGTGCATGCATTTCCTTGAATCCCTACTTTTGTAGAG
>CM060260.1:15133365-15158145 GCA_030684275.1 Acipenser oxyrinchus oxyrinchus
CTGGTGGCGTTTAAAACAAAATTAAATATGTATATACAGTATATTATTGATGTATGCATTCTTGGTATAAACAATATATCTAATTGAAGGACATGACATACTACATTTTTATGTTATTGCCAGATCTGTCTCACACAATCACGCCTTTTTATAGCCCCGTCACATCATTTACTCCAAGTCCTAAGTGGAGCAAAGTTAAGCATGTGCTGGTAATGGAGGGATGAGATGCTCACTTTAGTACATATCATTATGAACAGGTGCTTCTGCTCTGCATGTGTAAACAGGAGCATCTCAGAGGTCAGTGAGATGCTGATGACCAATCTGTATATTCCCTGGAGCATCTTGCTGCAGAGGCGTAACGTTGTGTTTACAAATTTGTGTGTTAACATTTTTCAAGATGCACTGGACATTTCCCTTTCGTACATATGTCACAATTTTGCAACTTGATATTTGTGCATGCACAACTCTTAGTACATAGGCCCCTTGGTGTGCAAGGTAGAATAGGAAGCGCACATATTTCTTAAATAAACATCTGCACATACGGTAATTGTGTGGGCTGAAATCAGATAAAGAAATTGATCCTATTTATTATTTATTGTTAGAGGTTATGCTAACATTTCATTTTGTATCCATTCTTTTTATTGATGCTTTTTACAGGGATAATATTTACTCTCATTTGCTGTTCCTTTTCGACAATACAGCATTTAAAAACATGATGGTTTCAATTTATTTTTGTTGATTTAATTCAAATCAAACAATAAAGTGTAAACATGTTTTTCAATTGCTGAGACAATTATGTTAAGGTAGTTTTTTTGGGAAACATTAGCACAATTAGGGTGTTTAAATTAAATACACTTGAATGAATGTATTAATATATATTTTAAGTGTTCTGATTTAACTGTCACAATAGAGAAAAAATAACTAAAATGTATTACGGGTTTGCAAGGGTTTAATTGCCAGCAATAGCAACCCAATGGATCTGGGTATTGACCAGTGGTATTATATAGGCACACACCAGTATCTGATTTAGTACCTCATCACCTCCAATGCAGCATTATCAGTAAGTGCTACCACAGGGTTAGAAACTCACACACACACTGGCACCCAGTCATGGGTTTCACAACTACCCAGATTGCATGATTCACCCACAATTACTTTTTTAAAGCTGAAAAACGACCATTATTATTTGTCAGTTTTTCTGTCACGCTTGTCATGGCAATATGCTGATTAAGCTCTGGTTGACCCCTTGAGCCTTAAATCTAATTCAGTTGAACAGTACACTCTGATAGCTGGCATGTAGCATCAATGCAAAGTGTCTGAATATCCCATCAGTTACTGTGGATTACATTGCCAAGAAGTAAAAGAAAATACAGACAACGCATTCAAAGGAAGACCGTGTGTGCACAGGGTTTACCAGCTCATCTGGAAATAATGCCACTGGTTTTGAATGGAGATATATCACCAGTGCTATTATCCCAATGTTTTAAAACATGCCCATTTAAAAACTGAAAGTGTAAGAAGCTTCACATATTATTGTCTTTTTGTATGGTCCTCTTACCTTTTTATGATGTTTGCAATCATGCAAAGTAGTTTTTATTGCAATTACTTAAATACAGTCAGCACTCGGATATCCATTACCCAGATACACGTCAGTCGCGTTTTACCGCCCTTGTATTAAGAATAAAATCAATCCCCATTATATATACTGTATATACACACACACACACACAGTGATTTGCAGAAGTATTCACCCCCTACCAATAATGTCACATTTTGTTGAATTACAAATAATTTATGCACAGTTTTTCAATTGAACTTTTTTTATTCAAAGCTGTAGTGGTTAAACAGAACACTGTTATATGAGGAGGAGGTTAAAGTCAGTACTTTTGCCACCCGTGCATACAGGCCAGCTTTGTGTAGGGACCGGCTTATTGTTCATGTGTGAACACTGACTCCCATCTCAGACACAGAACTTTGCAGATCTCTCAAGGTCATTGTTGGCTTCAGTTTCAGTTTCCTGCTTGCCCGGCTGCTCAGTTTGGGAGGGCAACCTGATCTGGGTAGTGTCGGGTGGTATGATGCATCTTCCACTTCTTAATGATGGACTTCACTGTGCTGAGGGATAATCAGCACCTTTGAAATTTTCTTGTACCCTTCTCCTGCTCTGTGCCTCTCTACCACTTTATCCCTGACTTGTTTTGAAAGCTCCTTGGTCTTCATGGTTGCTTTGTTGAATCACTATGTGAGTTGCAGCTTGAAAGTCATTATATACAGTACTGTGCAAAAGTTTTAGGCAGGTGTGAAAAAATGCTGTAAAGTAAGAATGCTTTCAAAAATAGACATGTTAATAGATTATATTTATCAATTAACTATATGCAAAGTGAGTGAAGAGAAGAAAAATCTAAATCAAATCCATATTTGGTGTGACCACCCTTTGCCTTCAAAACAGCATCAATTCTTCTAGGTACACTTGCACAAAGTCAGGGATTTTGTAGGCATATAGTCAGGTGTATGATGAAACAATTATACCAAACAGGTGCTAATGATCATCAATTCAATATGTAGGTTGAAACACAATCATTAACTGAAACAGAAACAGCTGTGTAGGAGGAATAAAACTGGGTGAGGAACAGCCATACTCAGCTAACAAGGTGAGGTTGCTGAAGACAGTTTACTGTCAAAAGTCATACACCATGGCAAGACTGAGCACAGCAACAAGACACAAGATAGTTATACTGCATCAGCAAGGTCTCTCCCAGGCAGAAATTTCAAGGCAGACAGGGGTTTCCAGATGTGCTGTCCAAGCTCTTTTGAAGAAGCACAAAGAAACGGGCAACGTTGAGGACCGTAGACGAGTGGTCGGCCAAGGAAACTTACTGCAGCAGATGAAAGACACATCATGCTTACTTCCCTTTGCAATCGGAAGATGTCCAGCAGTGCCATCAGCTCAGAACTGGCAGAAAACAGTGGGACCCTGGTTCACCCATCTACTGTCCGAGAAGTCTGGTCAGAAGTGGCCTTCATGGAAGACTTGCGGCCAAAAAGCCATACCTCCGACGTGGAAACAAGGCCAAGCTTGACTCAACTATGCACGAAAACACAGGAACTGGGGTGCAGAAAAATGGCAGCAGGTGCTCTGGACCGATTAGTCAAAATTTGAAATATTTGGTTGTAGCAGAAGGCAGTTTGTTCGCCAAGGGCTGGAGAGCGTACACGAATGAGTGTCTGCAGGCAACAGTGAAGCATGGTGGAGGTTCCTTGCAAGTTTGGGGCTGCATTTCTGCAAATGGAGTTGGGGATTTGTTCAGAATTAATGGTCTCCTCAATGCTGAGAAGTACAGGCAGATACTTATCCATCATGCAATACCATCAGGGAGGCATCTGATTGGCCCCAAATTTATTCTGCAGCATGACAACGACCCCAAACATACAGCGAAAAGTCATTAAGAACTATCTTCAGCGCCAAGAAGAACAAGGAGTCCTGGAAGTGATGGTATGGCCCCCACAGAGCCCTGATCTCAACATCATCGAGTCTGTCTGGGATTACATGAAGAGAGAGAAGCAACGGAGGCTGCCTAAATCCACAGAAGAACTGTGGTTAGTTCTCCAAGATGTTTGGGCCAACCTACCTGCCGAGTTCCTTCAAAAACTGTGTGCAAGTGTACCTAGAAGAATTGATGCTTGATGCTGTTTTGAAGGCAAAGGGTGGTCACACCAAATATGGATTTGATTTAGATTTTTCTTCTGTTCACTCACTTTGCATTTAGTTAATTGATAAATATAATCTATTAACATGTCTATTTTTGAAAGCATTCTTACTTTACAGCATTTTTTCACACCTGCCTAAAACTTTTGCACAGTACTGTACATGAGGGAAATTATCTACAAGTTAAACCACTTTGAGTACACACAGGCTGAAACCATTTCACTAATTTTGTGACCTTTCAAACAGATCATTTGTACCTAAGCTGATTTAGGGCTGCAGTAGCAAAGAGGTTGAATACTTATGCAACTGAGATTAATCTGTTTTTCTCTGTAAATCTTACTTATTTATATTCTATATGCATTTTTTAACTTTATCAGTGTGGAGTAGTTTGTGTAGATTCTACATGTAAAGTCTAATTTGAAAGCGTCGTGGAGTATGCTCAGGTGGCAACAAAATGTGAAAACTTTGCAGGGGGGTGAATACTTCTGCAAACCACTGTATGTATATATATATATATATATATATATATATATATATATATATATATATATATATATATATTAATGCACTTACACACATTGATTTCAGACTCCGTCACCAGTTTTCTGATACAAAGCCCATCTCTTCAATGTTACAATTTATTTGAATATCCATCACAGCCTGCGTTTTTTTTCGCTCTGCATGCCAAATCAGTTTGTTGTTATTGAGCAGTTACACAGCACTTCCTCCAGTTTCACCTGACGAAAATGCAGCCAAAACAAAGCGAACGAGACAAGCTACGGTAATGTAACAGTTAATCATTAAACAGTTTTAGATACTGTGATGTATTTTTTTAAAATCTGTTATCTTTAGTTGTGCTTGTGCATTTTCATTTGCAAGTGAACTGTGACATTAGAGCCTTATCGAGCACTATATTCTGCAATTTTGAATACTGACATTGGATACTGTTTCTTCTGGATTTTTTTTTATTTTGATCGTTTTCTAAATTGCTGTATGCAGATCTGTGCATGGGTAACATTTTGATTTTCATTTTGAGTGCTGACTGTAGTTGGCCTTGTTGTTCTAGTTGCCTGCCAAAGATATGTCATCTAGGCTAGATAAGCTTTTTATAAAAGTAAAAGCAGCGTGATCTAGTGATTTGCCACTTTGGATCAAGTTCCCTTTTTATTTTTTGGATGATCTAGTCTACACTATGCTGTATACGTGTATCTATGGCAACTCGAACTGAAAAGCAGCTCCTGAACTCAAGTGGAAGCACCTTGACACAGAATTTGAGTAATTGCAATATGAACCATACAAATTATTGCAAACATTATAAAATGCACAGTAAACAAAAATGTAATTGCAATCTACTTGTAACGATCATACTAATAATATAGCTTAAATAGTCAGTAAATCAAAAACTAAACAAAGAAATAAATAAACCAAACAAATGATGACAAAATGATAACAAAAAAGCCTAATATATTATTCAAACAACCACAAAGATTACAATAACATTCTCAATAATGGCATAATTGAGCAAATAAAACAAACCAAAAAAAAAAACATAAGCAAACAAATCAACCCAAAAAGTCCAAAGTCCAAGGTTTGTTAATGTCCAGGTTAAGAGACAGCATTGCAGTCGTACACGATACGCAGCCAGACCAATTGGAATCAGATAGTATCTCAATTTGAAGGGAGGAATAAAAAAATAAAAATAATGCTGGTTTGATCTCCCTGTTTTTTATAGTCCAAAAAAACAAAAAACAGAACTGGTCTGAGTGCGTTGAAACAAAGCTGCTTTTTCTGTACAGAGCACAAACAACCCAATCCATCCAGAAAAGGGAACTCCGATAATCCAGAAATAAGAATAATAATGCACAAAAAACATGCAAAAGAAAAGAAACAGCCAAAAAAGGAAAACGTATCAAAGAAGAAAAAATAAAATAAATAAATGTAAATGTTAGTTAACTAAATGATTCACTAGATTATTGCTAGAGTAAAATATCCAAAAATAAACTATAAAGGTTTTATTTTTATTCTTTCTTTTTTATTAACCTGGCAATACCTGGACACAAAAGGTTTATCTTACAAGAGAGGCCTCAAACACTCCCTCCCTGTACCTCACATTCTGGGTGCGATCACGGAGATCATTCTGTGCAGAATCTGACCAATTTAGCCAACCCATGATCTCTGTGAACGCACCCACTGTCTCTCTCTTTCTGAATGGGGTTTCCTAAAATCAAACCCAGGGGCTCAACACAGGCCATTAATTAGCACCTGCTGCAAGAACAATCAGCCCGGGTAAGAATAGAAAGATCAACCCCCTAGCTAACAAAGAACACTAGGGGGAGCAAGTACTTGCATTATTTAAAGTGAAAAACAAGAAAACCCAACTATAACTCAACTAAGGTGTGTCCTTAAACCTGGTACTCTTCCAAAAAAAATATTTATATATTATACTTATCAGTTTAACATGCCAAAAGAGTAGTAATATTACTATAGCTTATGTCAAAAGTTTGATTGATGAGCCTTTTGACCTTTTGACCTTATATGTATGAATTTATGAATATATAATGAGGGGGTGTGGATTTATGAATTTATGAATATATAATGAGGGGGGCGTGGATTTTATGATTGTTACAAGACAGATATGCTTATTGAATATAGGCTTATATATATGCCTATAAACTTATTACACATCTTTTTTATAATATATGTACAAAAATCATTGTTTAATATGTTATTTATGTAATCAGGGGGGACAATGGGTTACCCAAGTTTTATAAATGCTTATGTTAACTTTTGCTTGGTGCAGACAACATTAAAGTCTTAGTATTTTTTTACATAAGACCCTTAATGAAAAAGGAGAAAGTTTAAAATAATGTATTAAAAGCAAAAAAGAAAAACAAAAAAGAAAACAACTTATTTAAACATTACACTTTCTTAAAACATTATTAAATAAAATAAGAAATAAGCTTACCGGGTTCTGAGAATCATGATGATTTTTTTTTTTTTTTTTTTTTTTAAAAGGGCATGTCTGGGCATGTTTTTCAGACCTCATAAAAGGAGGAAAATATTTGTGCATTTTATTAGAGTGTTACACAAGATGTCTCATGCCTGCATTAGTTTCTGCTCTGAGAAAATGGCTCTTGAGGACCGGCAAATGTCTGAACTTATAGAAGCCTTTAAAAAAATGCACATTAGCCCCTCCGCAGAGGCTAAAGAAACCACGGACTTCAAAAAAGGTTCAAGAGAGTCCAAGCAAGGGGCCTTTAAGCATCTGTCCCAAGGATCCTCGGCGCCCTGTACATACTCCTCTGTGGCCTGAACTGAAAATAGACCGAAATGAGAGAGAGGGGCGGCTGTTTGGGGGTAACTCAGAAAACGCCTCTAGGGGCGGTACCCCTTGGACCATTCATGGAACTCTGATAGGATGTCTCAAAGGATCTCCAGGGGGCTGGAGGTGTCATCACCCCTCATAGGCTGTCCCCTGATCTTAGGGAACCTACTAAAGGGAGCCCCCCACACACCTTTTTTATGATTGAAGGAGTCTGACGCCATGTCTTCTGCAAACTTTAGATACTTCTCTGAAAATTCCGTTCTTGAAACTAATGATCTTGAGATGGATTGGACCAATGAAGAAATGACCAAGCTTATAAAAGACTTTGAAAATGTTCCCCTCCTCAACCCTGCAGAGTCTGACGACGCCGACGGTCCTTTAGGCATCTCTTTTGAAAAAGTATTAAAGATCTCTAGAGGTCTCCTGGCTTCTCTATTGGAAGTGATCATTGACCGTGATATGGTGAAAAATTGTCGCTGTTGCGAAGTTGACCACCCGAGCCAGCGGAGACACAGTTGCCTTTATGAAGCGGATCCCGATTATTTCGATCAACATTTTGAAGAAATACTAGAAAAATACACGTCCCGTGGCTGAAGCTTCTGGTGGCTAAAGCTCTAGCTTGTTTCAATTTCCATCCGTCTTTGACAAAACTTCAGAAACTGGTGGAAGATATTTTAACAGAGCTAAGACCTGAACGCAGCATTAGACGTAAACTGAACCATCTACAAGAAGCCCTGGATGACAAGACCCGAGACATTGTCAACAAAATAACCAAAGCTTTCTACCATCGCAGTTTTACTAACCCCCAAGCTCCGTTAGCTTATTACGGAGCCTATGACTTTGAAAATGGGGAACGCCCAGACTCCGCAAAACTGAGGAAAACCATGGAGGGGTTGTTGTTTGAGTTAATAGCCGAGAAAGTGGCTTGTAAGAGACTCTTTCAAAACCAGACCCCGTAAATGTTAAAATGTTCAACAATTTAAAAAGTGTAACTGATTTAATCCATAAAGATGTTGATGCTCAAGAATGGCATGAGTTGGTAGATACACATGTAAAACACTGTAGCCCCTTAAATACATTTTTAATGAATATATTACCAAAAATGTTTGATGATATAGAAGACTGCAAATGTATACATATCATTGTTTTGTATGCTTATGTAACTGATGTCTGTTTTATAACCTGGCTAGGTTTTTAAGAGATGAAGATATATCAAACGTTGTACAAAATGTTGTGGAATACTTAGTGACTAACCATGAATGTTTGTGTAAAAACTTTATATGTCTTCTAAAATGTCCTAATCTTCTTGATAAACTGTGAATAAAACTTTTTGAACTTCAAACGTGTCTCAGAGGTGTTATGATAAAATTTGAATAAAAACCTTTTGAACTACAGACTTGGTGCAGTTGTGTTATTTTGGTTAAAGATGTCACTTCATCGTATGAAAAAATATACTACGATCCCTCAAATCCTGGGGGTTTAGGGGTTTACAGACTCTTCAAAGGGCTCTGGGTCCTGATGGTCCTAAAGTCTCTGAGAGGGCACTAACAGACTTTTATCAGAGCAAGACTCATATACGCTACATAAGCCCTCTAGAATAAACTTTAAAAGAAACACCGTATTTGTATCTAATATCGATACTCAGTGGCAAGCTGATTTAGTGGATATGTCTAGCTTGTCAAAAGAAAATGGAGGTTACAAGTACATGTTAACATGTATAGATATCTTATCCAAATATGCCTGGGTAATACCACTGAAAAATAAGTCATCTAAGACGGTGACCGAGGCGCTCAAGAGGATCCTCAGCACGGTAGGAAACCTAAAAACTACAAACTGATAAAGGGACAGAATTTCTAAACAGAGCATTTCAGAGCATGCTAAAAGAACATAATATTCTACACTTTACCACGGGAGTGAACTAAAAGCCTCTATTGTTGAGAGATACAACAGAACTCTGAAAACAAAAATGTGGAAATATTTCACAGCCTTTAACACTCACAAGTATATGGATAAACTACAAGAAATGGTACAGGCATATAACAACTCCTTTCACCGTAGTATTCAAATGAAACCTTCAGAAGTTAATGAAGACAATTCATTTAAAGTGTTTAAAACTTTATACTCTAAGAAGAAAGGCCCTAAACATATAAAGTTTAAGTTTACAGTCGGTGATAACGTCAGAATTTCAAAGTTAAGAGCTCCCTTTATAAAAGGTTATGAACAGACGCTTACGGCAGAGATTTTACTATAACAGAATGTATACCAAGATTTCCACCGTGTATAAACTATGTGATTATGATGGAGAGGCTATAAACGGCACCTTTATGAACCAGAATTGCAAAAATAAATGTCAAGACTGATAGATTGTTTAGGATAGAGAAGATAGTTGCTGAGAAAAAGGAAAACGGTAAAAGTCTTATCTCATAAAATGGGTCGGCTGGCCTGAAAAATTTAACAGTTGGGTCGCAGGGCATCAGGTGGTGGATCTAAAGATTTAACAAGTCCTGGGTGTATTTAATTACACTTAAAACATTATTCAAGATGTCTCAAGACTCTTTTTATGTGACTCTGCCTAGTAACGCTTCACAGGATGTTTTCCCTAAAAACGCTTATAGCCGATTTTACTACCAAGTTGGTTAAAACAATGAATCTACCGGGAAAATGGGAAGTTTGCTTAGCAGAGATTCAATACCCCCATACCTGGGATAATATCAACCTTAATGACAACAGTTTTATTACTTTCGAAATAGAAAAGGCCATAAAACGTGCTTATACTATCCCTAAAGGATATTATGAGACCCTTCAGGATGTAATAACGACCATGAACGATGCCCTGCTCGAAAAGGACTAGATCATCAAGGTGACAATGCTCCCGATGAACAATATAAAAATGATTTGAAATTAGTATATAAACCTATAGAAAGAAGAATTTATATAAAAAGTACTACTCCATTTGTGATTTATGCCCAAGAACATCTCGGACAAATGTTGGGATTTCGTGAGACTATGAAAGGTGAAACTATCGGACTATTGGGGCCTATTGAGGCTAAACTGTATACCGCTCATTTGATGACCCTCTATCCCGCCGATATCCGAGCAGGTTTTTACACCATGTATGTCTATACAGATATCATTACACATCAAGCCGTTGGAGATAGTTATGTGCCTCTTCTAAGGTGTGTCCCTATTAAAGGCAAAAACAACGATATAATCACGGTAACTTACGACAGACCTCATTACGTACCCCTCAGCAAGACCAGCTTCGATACTATAACTATACAAATTAAGACGGATCAAAACAAGTTAGTGCCATTCCGTTTTGGGAAGGTTGTAGTGAAGTTGCATTTCCGACCTGTAAAGCCTCTTTTTACACCTAATTGAAAAGAAAAATGAGACCTCATGGATATGTCAATCCTTATATTAATTATTACAAAAATCAAGCTGGTAATGGTTTGCCAGGATTTTCTGGCGCTCCTGTGATGTATGGAGCGGGTATAGGGGTATTTTTCGAAGTCTTTTCAGAAAAGCTTTACCTTTACTTAGAAGGGGTTTTGAAATAGTTAAACCTCATTTTAAATCAGCCGCTAAAAATATTGTTAGTGACGTAGTGTCAAATGTCCTAACAAGTCATAACCCTCCTAGCCACAACAACAGCCAGTCAGGGAGGGATTGATGGTGATGTCCAGAGGCTACAAGAGAAAACGTAGCAAACCCCGGGATCTCGCCATCATCATCATCACAAAAGGCTAAACCCTATACATACAGGTCATTTAGTAGCGGCAACCTGAGAAGGAGCAAGAAACCAAAGACTCACGGTACAAAGAAAAACAGAAACATCTTTTAAATCATGACTCTGGTACATCATATGTCTCAAGAATGTGTGAAATCAGAATTGGATCTGTTTACCATCCCCTATACCCAAACAAGTATTGAAAAAAACCTTTATGTGGAAATTCCCCCCCTGTCTGCCTTGTCTGACACAGCTCCGCTCGAATTTTACATAGCGGGGAATGGGGAAGATTATCTTGATTTGAATAATACTCTTTTAAGACTTTCATGCAAAATTACTAAGGCTGATGGCACTGATTTAGCTGTGGGCAGCGTAGCTGGTATTATCAATTACCCCGTAGCTACCATGTTTTCACAAGTGGATGTAACTTTAGGAGACCGCCTAATTAGTCAAAGCAGTAATACTTATCCTTACCGTAGCATTATAGAAGCAATGCTAAACTTTAGTAAGGATACCCTAGAATCTCAATTCACAGCCGGATTGTTTTACAAAGATACCCCAGGACACATGGATGAGACTGATCCTACAGGGGATAATGAAGGTTTAGTTAAAAGACATGCTTTTACCAGATTAAGCCATACAGTTGAACTTTTAGGACCACTGCACTCGGACATATTTTTTCAAGAAAAACTCATGTTAAATGGAATTGACCTGAAAATTAAAATGGTGAGGGCCAGTAACACTTTTTGTTTAATGTCTGATGCCGCAGAGGCGTTCAAACTTAAAATTTTAGAAGCCTCTCTCTATATTAAAAAAGTAAAAATAGCACCAGAGGTAAGAATCGCTCACGCTCAGGCGTTGATGGCCTCTAATGCCAAATATCCTATAGATAGAGTAGCTATGAAAGTTTTTAGTGTTCCTAGAGGGAGCAGGGTATGTAATCAGGAGAATTTGTTTCTGGGGCAGTTACCAAAGTTTGTAGTTATTGGTTTAACAGATAATGACGCTTTTAGTGGCTCCTACGCTAAAAACCCTTTTAACTTTAAACACTTTGCTGGGAACTTTATAGCTATGTACGCCGATGGTGAACAAGTCCCCTCAAAACCTTTACAACCCGACTATACAGCAGGACACAACCCCGTCCGGGAATATTACAGTCTAATACAAGCCACGGGTAGACATCTCAAAGACAAACCGCTGATAATTGATCGGTCAGACTTTATTAGAGGCTATGCGCTCTATGCCTTTGATTTGACCCCTGACCAAGAATGTGGAGATCATTTTTCCTTAGTAAAAATGGTAATATGCGCCTTGAAATGCGTTTTGCCAATGCTCTGCCAGAGACTGTGAATATGATTGTTTATGCTGTTTTTGAGAACGTGATTGAGGTTTCCCACCAAAGAGCAGTTCTCTTTGATTACTGAAAAGTTTGATACAACTTTGATCCTTTTTAAAATGAATACCTCCCAGCTTACAGCTTTGCTATCCAGCAACCCTTCGACTGAAAAGTATTTTTATGGGGTTCTAGCTAGTGATCAACTACCTAAAGGAAAAATAAAAAAACTTCCTGCGATGTTTATTGTCAACACCGACCCCCAAAATTATCCTGGAGAACACTGGCTGGGAATTTATCTAAAAGAAGAGGGTTATGGAGAGTTTTTTGATTCTTACGGTAACCCTCCAGATTTTACTTATTTTCCTAAAACTATCTCAAACTTTTTATACAACAATGCTAAACAAACAGTGTACAATAATCAACCTCTACAAGGTCTTATGACCACTACCTGCGGCCATCACTGTGTTTTCTTCTTACATCATCGAGCCAAAGGACTTACTTACCCCGAGGTTATGGCTCTCTACAGCTCTGATTTAAACAAGAATGATCTGATGGTGTCCCGATTTATACATTGCATGTCTAACCCTAAAAAACAGAACTGTATAAATATATTTTCATGCGTGCAGTGTGTCAAGACTCACCATGATTTTAAAAAATGTTATGAATGTTAGTCTTCAAAAACTTACGACAATGTAGATGTTGAATAAATATTTTTATTGTTGTAAAGACTTATACAGACATATATATATATCAGACATTGATTATACACATTTGCATGAATATACAACAAATGTATCAGACAATGATTAAACAACATATGATTGAATATACAACAAAATGTAAAAATGTGTGAAACTCAATAAAAAAACAGTAACACCTTAATAAGTTTCCCATAACTGTTGTCTTTTTTTCTGCTTCTTATTCATAGGGTCTCTAGGGTCTTTTTTATAGGCTTCTATGAGTTGTCGTGTTTGAGAATTAGGTACTGTAGAATAAGGGACATTTATCACAGCCAAACCTTTGATGAATTCAACCCATCCTACAGGTAGCCTATGTTCAGGGATGTTGGTATTCCCAGTAGCGGCCCTGATTAAATCAACCATATGCGACCCTCTAATGTTCTTGCCCCTAAGAATGAATTCCCTTGATCATTCCATGAGGTAACCAAAGCATTCTGAGACATGGCGTTTAAAATAAATTTAGCATTTTTCTTAGATCTGAGGGGACGCTACTCATAACATCAGTCACAACCTTAGATTCAGATTCTGCATCAGTTTGTGCCATTTCCACAGAGGGGGTGTAATCAAAGTCAGGGTATTAAGCTCTTTGTCACTCTGTTTAATCAAGGCTAGATATCTCTGTAAGGAGCTGGTGTATAGTTTAACTTTCTCATGGTCACTGATGTCAGTTCAAGTAGAATGCTTTTCATTTCAGAGTCAAGTCTGCTTTCAACTGCTTTTTAATAGGTTCGGGTGTTGTGGCTCAGGCTGTCGAAGTCTATCGAGTTGATGTTGCGGTACCAGAAACATTTTCTGGGAGTGAGTCATTTTACAAATTAACTTTGAGGGGTTAAGAGTCCTGATAAAAAGGCAGAGCAATCCTTATTAAAGCACCAATAAAACCACCACTCTGATTCACAGTTTTTTCTTCTTTTAATTGAATGGTTCTTATTACATAGGCTCTTTATAACACGCTGCTTTTTGAGAGTGTTTAACTGACTCGAGGTCAAGGGGATGTTACCCTTTAAGGCGTTTAAGGCAATTTCAACAATAGATTTGATAAAATCGTCAGAGGCGCCTCGTAAAACTGCTCTTCTTTGATGAGCAGTGCCCAACTATGCTCTTTAAGAGATGGAGGTTACGTTTTATTCTAGCGGACATGATGCGTTGTTGAAGAGTCTAGATAAATAAAAGTTTTAGCGCAATAACAATTCGTTTATAAGTGTTTTGTCTTGGTATTTCTCATGATATAAGCAACTGGCCAATCAGGAGTAAATAAACCAGTTCTTAGACGGTATGCTTCGGGGTTTGTGCTTTTAAGTCTATTAAAAGATAACCATAGGGTTTTTTTGTGGCATCTTCAAACGCTTCTAAGAAAAACTTGGAGTTACCGGGTACATCTGTCGGGCTAGCGTGTTGATTTGAAGTTTATCTCTGGGGTTTTTAAACAGAATAATGTAATTGGCATTCAAGTTAATGGTACGGCTCATTTTTCCTTGAAAAATAAATTTTGAACCAAATACAGCACGCATAAATTCCTATGATGAACGATTTTGTAAAAGCTTTCTGTATTTCATCATTTTCGCTAGCCGCCTCCATCAAGTCATCTATAATGATTAAATTGATTTTGTTAGGAGGCATTAAATTATCATCGGTTAATGAAGACGGTATGCCTTCAATAAATTTTAAATTTTTAAATTTAAGTGCTAATTGTTGTATAATGGCTGCCAGCAGCTATAGCACCATATGATATTCTCAGGGTTTGGGAAAAGATCTGTTGAGAGTTTTCTAAAAGCTGCTTCACAAAATAACTTTTGCCCGAATTGGAGGGCCCTGATATTATAGCTGCAAAAGGCACGGTTAGTCTAATATCAAAGCCGTCTTCAGTAGCCATAAGGAAGAGATGTGTAATCAGACAGCAAGACTCTCTTATTGTAGACTATTTGAAAAGTTTTCTGGAGTGGTTTGTTTTCCAATTGAAATTCTTTTTATTACGGTGAATCTGGGAGCCTCGAATCATGATATGCTCTGCGGGGTGTTTCTATCAGGATTCACGAAGTTTTGAACTAGGTCTTTTAATGAAGCGAGGTTAATTAATTTGGAATTCTCGTAGTTTAGGTAATACCCTTTACTTTGAGACATGTTTTTCCTCTGTTTGTGACGTATCCATATGTTTTAGGCCCTCCTGACACAAACTCTGTAATGTATTCCCCAGGGTTCAATTCGCTAGTTAAATCTCCAAGATAATCGCCAAGTTCTGGACGCCAAGCATGGGGTTTACTGACAAAGATCACAGAGTCCGTATCATGATACAGACAACGACTCTGCAGGCGATCCATGAGGTTATAGAGCTCTAGCCGGGCGTAAGCGGTTGTAAACGCTGCTATGAATACATTTACATTACCTGGGGTGTATAGGTTTCAGAAGCATAACGCCACTGAACCAGCGCCACCGTATCACTTACAAAACAAAAATGAGAAACATGATATCTTTTGAAAAGAGATAATGGAAAACAGGTCAGGATCTTTAACCAAGCTCGTAGAAAGTTGGTTAGGTTTCTGTCCAAATTTCCCCACAAGGAATTTAAGGATAGTTTGGAGATTTGTCTTTTAGCAGGGTTAACATTAATGTTTTGAGGATCTAATTGAATCCCCTCTTTCTGAAAATATTCATCAATATAACGCTCTTTACTCACCTCATCGGTACAATGAGAGGGGTAACCTGAACTTTCCTGTTTCCCCTTGAGATGGCTATTAATGTAGCCTGTAAAGAGAGTGTCAGATTTCTGAGGAAAATGCCAAACTTCGTGTATTTTAGACACTTTGTAACCTTTCTCAAGAGCTTTGACTACCTCTACACTGCACCATGTTCCTGTCAAGGCTCTTTCTCCAGAGGTATGGTTACATACACCTGTCTGGTTTAGTGTTTCAGCGCAAGAACGGCAGAGGGTAAACATTAATTTGCCGCAGATTCTTGCAGGCAGTACGGGAAAAAGACCCCTAGGAGGCAGAACAGTTAATTTGAACAAGCCAAAGTACTGCCTCAAGTCCTGAAAATTATGGTAGATTACGGTTGGGTGATCTACAGGGTACACTTTTGTTTTGTTGACATAGGGATACAAGCTAGTGAAATCAAAGTATTCCAACCTTTCATTTTCCTGGGCCACATAATGTAATGTAATGGCATTTGTACGACCCCAAACAGTGCCTCACGAGGATTGATACGCTCTGGAAAATCAGAGCGAACCAAAAATCGTGAACTTGAGACTGTTTTTTCAGAGCGTGCCATTCATGCTCCCAAATAACTCTGACTTCCAGCCCGTAAACCTTTTGCAATGTTTCAATCTTTTCATCAAAGTGATGATACATCGTACCGCAGGATACTTTGCTTAAGGGGTTTACATCGGCGGAATCATAGCATTGGGGCAACCATGAAAAAGCACCCTGCAAATTCAAAAGCCGTACGCTTACCATTAATTACAGCATACCCGTCCAAGAAAAAGGGCCCTATTTTAAGCTCTCCATAGTTTAAAGCGTGTTGAATGAAAACATTTTCAGTTTCAGATACATACATTAACCATTGTATTGATGCATTTGAAAAGCTTTTTGTTGGTTACTGTAATTGTCTGGAGGAACGATAGCTATTGTGTCTTTAGGCATAAATTTACTTCTATACATAGCCATGCACAGTGAAGCAATTGTAGTACATTGAAGGGGTCTATCTGTCCTATAGCATAAACCTCTGTACGGAATCTGATACAGGCCTCTTTCAAAATTTCAACATCATTTTTGCAGTAGAAAGCCATTTCATTTCTGAAATTAAAAATACCATTCTTAATCGAATCGCACCATTTGTAAAAGTCATCACGTTCTTTAGACATCATTTGTTGAACACCATAGTAACGGGGTTCAGGATAGGGCCCAACGTAATTCTGGTTTTCAAGAGTATTGAAAAAATGAGGAAAATATCCTTTTCTGGCTTCAAATCCCATAGCTAAAGGCATTGCACTTAACTTCATGGGCATAAAGTTATAGGAATCAATGTAACGCATCTTAAAAGCCTCGCCTGTAAAACACATCAACTTGCTACCCTGAGCTATGATATGAGGGTTAACACCGTTGGTAACTAAATAATTCATCAGTAAATAACTGTCATACGACTTTGCATTGTGTGCCAAGAAAGTATAGCCTGCGTAACAGGGTCTGCGATACCTTTCGAAAAACTTTTTCACACAAGCCTCACCCTCCCAAAACCATGATTCACCATTCATGTGTATGCAGTACAAATAATTCGAATGTGTAAGCCATCTTCCTGACGGCATTCAAAATCATAAAACACATATTTATCTGTGGGTTCATAAGGTTTTGGCACTTGAATGAAGCATTTGTGATCAGTGTGAGGTAACAACACAGCCTTACATATCTTACAGTAGGGACTAGGACATTTATGAGCAGTAGTTTTAGTAGGGTCACATTTATAGAGAGAATAACAACTTGTACACAGTTTTAAAATGTCACACATAGAGAACTGTTTTTCACTGTTGGCTTTATCTCGAAGAATCTTATGCTCATCATAACAGCGCTGTGATCGACAATAACGATTGCAATCATTACATTTTACCTTTACAGAGGACTCACTATTACAGGCTGGTGAAAAACACACATTACAATGTCCCTCACAACGATGTCCAGATCGGTTACTGTAGGCTGTGTAACAGTAATTGCACAGATAGGCGGCGCCCAGAAAACCTTTCAAGTTAACAATACCGTAGAAATGATTCTCATGAAGAAACAGAAATACAGTTTTGTTTTTTGGTCGAGTATCTGTTTGGTGTTTCAGGAACACGTCCTTTTGAGGACATCTGTACCACACCACGATTCTAACATCCAGAGCCTGTTCAAATTTATCTATGTCAGCAAACGAAACCATCTGATGTTCACTTAACCCCACACTCTGTTGAAGTTTTAAAGCCTCAGCCATACACATATCATAGGCATCCCTGAATTCTGGAAATAACAAGCTCAGAACGCTGTAAGCAAAACATAATTGATTGTCTCTGTTGTAACATATAATCAGATGTTTGGCTTTTTTTCTAATAAGCTCACTTTTCATTAAGGTCTGCAAACCTCTCCTTAGACCCCTCCTTCAGGACACCTTATAACCTGGACAATCAACATTAAAGAGTCATCAGCCAAAATTTCACTATGACTTTGAAGGAGAGCTTCAATCTGACTGAGAAAATCGTCTAGACTTAAATTGTCTCCAGTCATTTTTACATACACGGGTATATCTAAGGAGCCGGCTCTTAATTCAAGCTGTACAATGTCTGCAGGTCTTAACGTTCTAGAAACCTCACTCAACATATTCTCTAACGTTTCATGCAACACAGTAAAAACTTCAGCATAGGAATTCAAATCATACAAATGTGTAAAGTTAAGTGGTTGTTTCAATTCGATATTGTTAAACATCGGTCTATGTCTAAGCTGTACACCTTCCCCCCCAATTCTAACACCATCGCTATCCCTATGGGGGGCCTGTAAACCAGAAGGACCAGCCACTTGATCATCATGCACTATATCCATATCCTGACAAGACCCCGTGTTTAAGCCTAACCCTATCTGGTTTTCCATATCAACTACACTCTCTGTAGTAACATGCTTTTCTCTAGACATTTCTTGCAAAAGCTTATCCAAAGAGTCAAAATTGATCTGAGTCAATGTATCATCTTTAATAAACCTGGGGCACGGGAGTTATTCGTGTTTATATTAGTGGTGTTGTCATTTATGGGGGACTATCTGTAGAAATTTCATCAATCATAGCCCTGATTGACGGTAAATTATATGAGTTATGATTTAAGTCATTTAATAGTTTGTCTAGTTGGTCAAAAATCTCAAAGCTCCTAAATTTGGGGGTGAGCAGTGCTTGGTCTTACATCTAGGGTTGGAGATATACTAGGTGTATGAGAGCTTGTTGAAGGATATGTATTTAAGGTATTTTGGGGTATGATCATAGAATTAAACACAGAATTTGACACTGTTTGACTCGGATCAATTGAAACCTTTTTATTTTTTTGAACAACAGCTGCAGTATCATCATTGTCAGAATCAACATCAACAGTAAATTCCAAATGTTTCCTCTTACAAGTTTTTTTTCGAAAGGGTTCCATTTCTGGCTCTACAATGACCAAGTTATTGTTTCAAAACCCAGAGTTTTCAGCAGTGTAATTAAGGTTCTTATATTCTGAGCCACCTCAGGGTCAGAAACGAGAGCCCTAATAGCTGGATGTCTGTATATAAGCTGATCTATTGTCAGTTCTACATGTTTCAGTATCTCGACGCTGTGATACCTAGTAGTCGATGATGATGAGGCTTGCGCAGGTCTTGGTCTTTGAGGTTCTTCTAAGAATGGGGGTGACTCTTGGGCTCGGTGAACAGGGCCGTCTTCTGGAATTTTTACGGGTCTTTTAGCCTTAGGGTCCCAGTTGACTGATGTATCGTCCTCTGAAGAATCGCTGGATACAATAAGAGCAGGTCTAGCGGGTCGCTCTAAATGCAAATATATCAAAATATCCAATCAGACCAAAATACATTAACAGATGTTAAATGAAATATTTAACATACATTTTAAAAAATGCTTCATTTTTAAATAGTTACTTACTTTTGAGAGGTCTTTTTCAGATTTGGGTTGTTTATTTGGGGCCTAAGGAGTCCTCGTCTGTACATCTATGCCCTCCAATGTACCGGCCACATCATTCCTTTGGGTTTTTTCAGGCGTTTCTAAAATAATATAAAATGGTTGAATATGCATGTTTTATTAACCTAAAATAATTAATATTACTTATAAACGAACAAGCATATTTTATTAATCTATAAAACAATACTGTTCTTACTTTTACACACGTCGGAGTCTGACGGAAGGTCACTGAAAGATGTCCTAAAGCATTCCTCCAGTTGAGAGGGATCTTCTTCAACGTAGGCCGCTTCTAAAACTGTATGAAACAGATACGTCTTTTTAAAAATGAAATATATAATAAAATAATGTATTTAATCCGTAATAATTATACATAACTTGATTATATATATATATATATATACACACACACACACCACATTTCCATATTTGCTATTAATAAACAAAAACAGACATAAATATAGTTAGTATTAATACATACAATATTACTCACTTTGAGATGTATCAGCAGTCACTGTGAAGTTATTTAAAAAGACATCAGAGTCAAACACGGGTCCGTTAGCTCTTGTTGAATGTTCTCTCCGAGGCCAAGTTCTGTAATTTAAAGTCGCCATGAATACTTAGAGAAAAAAAAAAAAAAAAAAGATCGCGATATTTAGGTCTAGCGGCAGTAAATGTATGACACATACCGTTATAGCCTCGAGCCTCTATAAGCCATGTGGGGATAGGGGATTATAGTCGCCTGGTCGCAGCGACTCAGTCACTACCTCCTCGTGTGAAATTAAATGTTCTTCTATAAGTTCCTCGATATCTATAAAATATGAAAAAATATAATTTTAAATAAATAATAATAATAATAATAATAATAATAATAATAATAATAATAATAATAACAACAACAACATAAAATACATAAATAAAATTCTCGACGTTAAAGTATGTATTTATATTTGAGTTTATATCTCTGAGTTATAGACGCCAACTTAACTCTTTAAAATAAATCACATTTTTAAAAATGTATACTGTAAACATGGTATCTATTAGGATAACCCAAGCTGCGTTACAGACAAGACCGCGAGGGTCTTCGTTCACAAACAAACATTTCTAACACATACAGACCTACGCTCTGAGTTAAAAAAAACATTTTTACATATTAACATTATACATTTCAAAACGTTACATTTATAATCCCCAGAATTTAATTAACATCGTTTTTGCACGGTTAAAACAGTATTTAAACATTAAACATAGGTACATACCTTGTAAAATATCGTTGTTCTTGCTTGATTCACCGTCCATTTATGTGAAAGTAGGGATTTCGTTCTTGAGAAGGATTCTCCTTTTTTCAGAAGTGTATCCTTAGCTCTGCTGGCTGCTGCTTATATACGCTAAATGATGCGTGATCACCGCAGTTGTAACCACAGGTGGCGTATCAGGAAACGTCTCCTGTTAGACATCACGATTCACATGCCTCAATGCAATTACCTATACCTGATCGCTTGTTTTTAGTTAAACAAGGGCATGGTTATATCTGTTTTCTTTAAGAGGTATTACAAGCAAAAATAGTCATGCATTATGTTAATGTTCAGGCCGTATATTTTAAAACGTCTTTCATTTAGCATTTTTAATTTTATTTGCTTCATGATAAAAATAAAAAAATAAAAAAAATAAAAATAAATAAATAAATAAAAAATAAATAAATAAAAACACAAACAATCAAACACGCTTAATCAGTTTTTGTTAATAGATTTGTTTCCACGTTTTAATCTTGATGAACGTAAGCAATCTCATATATATATATATATATATATATATATATATATATATATATATATATATATATATATATATATATAAAACAACGGCATGGTTATATCTGTTTTCTTTAAGAGGTATTACAAGCAAAAAATATTCACGCATTATGTTAGTGTTCATTATGTTTAAATTTTTAAAACGTCTTTCATTTAGCATTTTTAATTTTATT
Source organism: Acipenser oxyrinchus oxyrinchus (assembly GCA_030684275.1). Taxonomy (NCBI): domain Eukaryota; kingdom Metazoa; phylum Chordata; class Actinopteri; order Acipenseriformes; family Acipenseridae; genus Acipenser; species Acipenser oxyrinchus. The sequence goes on from CM060260.1 coordinate 15,154,856, forward strand.
TGCTTCATGATAAAAAATAAATCAATAAATAAAAACACAAACAATCAAACACGTTTAATCAGTTTTTGTTAATAGAATTGTTTCCACGTTTTAATCTTGATGAACGTAAACAAGCTCCTATATATATATATATATATATATATATATATATATATATATATATATATATATATATATATATATATTATATTCGGTTGTTTGTCTATCCGGCTGAGACCAGCCCTTAAGACATCACGATTCACAAGCCTTCTCTGGGGGCTTCCTCTAACAAAACGGTATCTGTGTTTTTATTTCACCGCGGTTCCTATCTGCTCATAGCATATGTTTCCGGGTATGTGGGATGGGGGCTTTCCTCTAACAAAACGGCATCTGTGCTTTTTTAAATACAGCGCGGTTCCTATCTGCTCATAGCATATGTTTCCGGGTCTGTGGGATGGGGCTTTCCTCTAACAAAACGGCATCTGTGCTTTTTTAAATACAGCGCGGTTCCTATCTGCTCATAGCATATGTTTCCGGGTCTGTGGGGAGTGTAGGGGGGAATGTCTCAGTGTCTGTGTTCATGTGTGCGCGCATGTTCGGGGCCCTAAGGAAACACCCCCTATTTAAGCCGTAGAGCGAGTTTGCACTCATTTTTCTGTAGCAGTTTGAAGAGAGAAGTCTGAGAGAGAGAATTCAGGCAGGACTTCAGCGTTTGTCCGTGAAGTTTTTTTTTGAAAACGGTAAGACAGACAGACAGAGAGAGAGAGAGAGCTTTTCAGAAACTGGTCGATTTTGTTTTGTTTTTGTTCTTTTATAAATATTTTTAATTTAATATCTGTTTTGTTTTGTTTAGCGGTACACTTTTAAAACGACTAATGCTCAAGTTGTTCTGTGATTTATGTGTGTGTGTGTGTGTGTGTGTGTGTGTGTGTGTGTATAATACTTGTTTAAACGCATTTTAAATGTCAAATGAGTTATATTTTCTGCATTTTTTCTTTTGTTTTTGTGATACGCTATTTTAAACTTTCTCCTGTTTCAACTATTGGTTTTTTTGTCAAGTTGTTCTGTGATTTGTGTGTGTGTGTGTGTGTGTGTGTGTATAATACTTGTTTAAACGCATTTTAAATGTCAAATGAGTTATATTTTCTGCATTTTTTTCTTTTGTTTTTGTGATACGCTATTTTAAACTTTCTCCTGTTTCAACTATTGGTTTTTGTATGTTAAAATATATTTTGCGTTTAACGTTTGCCTGGTAAAAATATGTATCCACCCTACATAAGCATTTATAAAACTTGGGGTAACCCATTGATATTAAACAATGATTTTGTACATATGGACAAATGCAGTATGTTTATGTATATATATATATATATATATATATATATATATATATATATATATATATATATATATATATATAATCAAGTTATGTATAATTATTACGGATTAAATACATTATTTTAAACTTTCTCCTTTTTCATTAAGGGTCTTATGTAAAAAATACTAAGACTTTAATGTTGTCTGCACCAAGCAAAAGTTAACATAAGCATTTATAAAACTTGGGTAACCCATTGTCCCCTGATTACATAAATAACATATTAAACAATGATTTTTGTACATATATTATAAAAAAGATGTGTAATAAGTTTATAGGCATATATATAAGCCTATATTCAATAAGCATATCTGTCTTGTAACAATCATAAAATCCACGCCCCCCTCATTATATATTCATAAATTCATAAATCCACACCCCCTCATTATATATTCATAAATTCATACATATAAGGTCAAAAGGTCAAAAGGCTCAGCAATCAAACTTTTGACATAAGCTATAGTAATATTACTACTCAAAAGGCATGTGGGAGACACAGCAAACATGTGGAAAAAGGTTCTCTGGTCTGATGAGACCAAAATTGAACTTTTTGACCAAAATTGAACAAAACGCTATGTGTGGCGCAAAGCCAATGCTGCTCATCACCCTGAGAACATCATCCCCACGGTGAAGCATGGTGGTGGCAGCATCATGTTATGAGGATGCTTTTCATCGGCAGGGACTGGGAAACTGGTCAGGATTGAGGGCAAAATGGATGGAGACAAATACAGGGAAATTCTAGAGGAAAACCTGTTTCAGTCTGCAAGAGACCTGGGACTGGGGCGGAGGTTCAACTTCCAGCAGGACAATGACCCTAAACACACAGCCAAAGCTACACTGGAGTGGTTTAAAACAAGAACCTGAATGTCTTAGAATGGCCCAGTCAAAACCCAGACCTTGAAAATTGCTGTTCACCAACGGTCCCCATCCAACTTGACAGAGCTTGAGCAATTTTGCCAAGAAGAATGGGCAACAATTGCAGGATCCAGATGTGCAAAGCTGGTAGAGACTTACCCAAAAGACTCACAGGTGTAATTGCTGCCAAAGGTGCTTCTACCAAGTATTGACTCAGGGGTGAATACTTATGCAACCAACAAATGTCTTTTTTTGTTTAATTAACTTTTGTGTCACAATAAAAATATTTTGCACCTTCAAAGTGTTAAGTATGTTGTGTAAATGAAATGGTAAAATCCCAATTAAATCCATTTTAATTCCAGGTTGTAACACTACAAAATTTGGAAAAGTCCAAGGGGGTGAATACTTATGCAAGGCACTGTATTTGCCCTGACTGGATTTGTACAACAATAGTTCCAAGATGGCCACTTACCTGGCAACTCACCTGGGAGGAATGTAATGGGGAAAATATCAGAAAGAAGATTCGGCACAAAATTTCGATCACAATGCTGCAAAGCTGCACTCGTGTAAACATGCCAGGTAGGTAAGCAATAATAAAACTTCTGATGTCTGTGCCCAATATGAAACGGCAGTATGTCTTTATGCAGAGTCAAAGTGCATCTTGTTGGATTGTGTTATTTTGAAAGCACCATGCATCCTGTACAAAACAGGAATTTAGTTATATTTTCTTTTTTATGTTATATCTGTGTGTATTGCTATTCAGGGTGTTGTTTTTGAAGTATGTTTCACTCAAAGCATTCGTGTTACACAACCTATTGTTATTATTATTATTATTATTATTATTATTACTATTATTATTATTATTATTATTATTATTATTATATTTATATTTAGCTGACGCCTTTATCCAAAGAAGTGCAAGTTATGAATAAATACAACAAATAAACAAATAGAGCAATACAGTAAGCAGACAGACAGCAGGCAGGCTACAGTAAGCAGACAGACAGCAGGCAGGCTACAGTAAGCAGGCAGGCTACAGTAAGCAGACAGACAGCAGGCAGGCTACAGTAAGAAGACAGAC
>CM060260.1:15158645-15174131 GCA_030684275.1 Acipenser oxyrinchus oxyrinchus
ACTTTCGTCAAGATTAAAACGTGGAAACAATTCTATTAACAAAACTGTTTAAACGTGTTTGATTGTTTGTGTTTTTTATTTTTTATTTTTATCCTGAAGCAAATAAAATTAAAAATGCTAAAATGAAAGACGTTTCAAATATATACTGCCTGAACATTAACATAATGCGTGAATATTTTTTACTTGTAATACCATAACCACGCCGTCGTTTAACTATAAACAAACAAACAGGTATAGGTAATTGCATTGTCATACCAATAAAACTTATTGAATTGAATATAACTGAATAAAAACAAAATGTTATGATTCTGTAAGAAACAATTGAAGGAAAATTAAACAAACGTGTACATGAATAAAACAGCTTAGTTTAAACTGTACTAAAAACCGTTAATCACTGTTAGGTGAGATTTGAGGAGTGGCATAGTCTAGGGAACTCCACCAAGATACGTTTTCCTGATCCGACCCCTGTGGTTACAACCGCCTTAACAACGTATCTTAGAGGATATAAACAGCAGCCACCAGAGCTAAGTATACACTTCTGAAAAAAAGGACGATCCCTCTCAAGAACGATATCCCGTAAAGCCACACTCGCCATAAATGGACGGAGAATCAAGCAAGAACAATAATCTTTTACAAGGTACGTACCGATGTTTAATGTTTAAATACTGTTTTAACTGTGCAAAAAACGATGTTAATTAAATTCTAGGGATTATAAATGTAGCGTTTTGAAATGTATAATGTTAATATGTAAAAATGTTTGAAATGCGTTTTAACACAGAGCGTAAGCCGCTATGTTTAGAAATGTTGGTATGACTCTATAGAAAACGTTTTTTTTTTTAGCTTGTAAATGAAGACCCTAGCGGTTTTGTCTGTGCCGCAGCATGGGTTATCCTAATAGTATATATTTTTTTAAAAATGTGATTTATTTTAAAAAAGAGTTAAGATGGTGTCTATAACTCAGAGATATAAACTCAAATATAAATGCATACTTTAACGTCGAGAATTTTATTAATGTATTATTTTATGTTATTATTATTATTATTATTATTATTATTATTATTATTATTATTTTATTTAAAATTATATATTTTTCATATTTTATAGATATCGAGGAACTTATAGAAGAACATTTAATTTCACACGAGGAGGTAGTTATTGATCAGCCTCCTACGCTCATTCCTCTGTCCCCCACGTGGTTTCTCGAGAATCAGGATGGTGAGTTTTTACAGTCGCTAGACCAAAATATCGCGAGGTTTTTTGTTTTTTTTTCCCCTCTCTCTGAGTATTCATACCTCCTTTAAATTACAGAACCTAAACCTGAGGAGTACATACCCCTTGAGTTACCAACCGCACTAGTCCTTCCGGAGGACTTTTTAAATAACTTCACAGTGACTGCTGATACGTCTCAAAGTGAGTAATATTGTATGTATTAATACTACGTGTATTTATGTCTGTTTTTGTTTATTAATAGCAAATATGGAAGTGTGTGTGTGTGGGTGTGTGTATATATATATATATATATATATATATATATATATATATATATATATATATATATATATATATATATATCAAGGTATGTATAATTATGGTAGTTTATTATTTTATTATTTCATTTTTAAAACATATCTGTTTCATTCTGTTTTAGAATCTGCCTACGTTGAAGATTCCGCACAACTGGAAGAATACTTTAGGACATCTTTCAGTGACCTTCCGTCTAAACAACATAAAATCTGAAAAAAGACCTCTCAAAAGTAAGTAACTATTTAAAAATGAAGCTTTTTTTTTTTTTTAAATGTATGTTAAATATTTCATTAAACATCTGTTAATGTATTTTGGTCTGATTGTATATTTTGATATATTTTCATTTAGAACGACCCACTAGACCTGCTCTTATTGTATCCAGCGATTCTTCAGAGGACGAAACATCAGTCATCAGGGACCCTAAGTCTAAAAGACCCCGTAAAATTTCCAGAAGACGGCCCAGTTCACCGAGACCAAGAGTCACCCCACCAGTCTTAGAAGAACCTCAAAGGCCAAGACCAGCGCAAGCCTCATCTTCGACTACTAGGTATCACAGCGTCGAGATACTGAAACATGTAGAACTGACAATAGATCAGCTTATATATAGACATCCAGCTATAAGGGCTCTCGTTTCTGACCCTGAGGTGGCTCAGAATATACAAACCTTAATAACCCTGCTGAAAACTCTAGGCTTTTTGAAACAATAACTTGGTCATTGTAGAGCCAATAATGGAACCCTTTCGAAAAAAACTTGTAAGAGGAAGCATTTGGATTTTACTGTTGATGTTGATTCTGACAATGATGATGCTGTGGCTGTTCAAAAAATAAAAGGTTTCAATTGATCCGAGTCAAACTGTGTCAAATTCTGTGTTTAATTCTATAATCATGCCCCAAAATACCTTAAATACAAATCCTTCAACAAGCTCCCATACACCATAGTATATCTCCAACCCAAAATAATTTAGGAGGTTTTGAGATTTTTGACCAACTAGACAAACTATTAAATGACTTAAATCATAACTCATATAATTTACCGTCAATCAGGGCTCTGATTGATGAAATTTCTACAGATAGTCCCCCATAAATGACACCAACCCCAATATGTACACTAATAACTCCCGTGCCCCAGGTTTATTAACGATGATACCTTGACTCAGATCAATTTTGACTCTTTGGATAAGCTTTTGCAAGAAATGTCTAGAGAAAAGCATGTTACTACAGAGAGTGTAGTTGATATGGAAAACCAGATAGGGTTAGGCTTAAACACGGGGTCTTGCCAAGATGATTCTTTTAGCATAAAGGCCCCGGGGGGTGGTGTATTACATGATGATCAAGTGGCTGGTCCTTCTGGTTTACAGGCCCCCCATAGGGATAGCGATGGTGTTAGAATTGGGGGGGAAGGTGTACAGCTTAGACATAGACCGATGTTTAACAATATCGAATTGAAACACCCTCTTAACTTTACACATTTGTATGATTTGAATTCCTATGCTGAAGTTTTTACTGTGTTGCATGAAACGTTAGAGAATATGTTGAGTGAGGTTTCTAGAACGTTAAGACCTGCAGACATTGTGCAGCTTGAATTAAGAGCCGGATCCTTAGATATACCTGTGTATGTAAAAATGACTGGAGACAATTTAAGTCTAGACGATTTTCTCAGTCAGATTGAAGCTCTCCTTCAAAGTCATAGTGAAATTTTGGCTGATGACTCTTTAATGTTGATTGTCCAGGTTATAAGGTGTCCTGAAGGAGGGGGTCTAAGGAGAGGTTTGCAGACCTTAATGAAAAGTGAGCTTATTAGAAAAAAAGCCAAACATCTGATTATATGTTACAACAGAGACAATCAATTATGTTTTGCTTACAGCGTTCTGAGCTTGTTATTTCCAGAATTCAGGGATGCCTATGATATGTGTATGGCTGAGGCTTTAAAACTTCAACAGCGTGTGGGGTTAAGTGAACATCAGATGGTTTCGTTTGCTGACATAGATAAATTTGAACAGGCTCTAGATGTTAAAATCGTGGTGTGGTACAGGTGTCCTCAAAAGGACGTGTTCCTGAAACACCAAACAGATACTCGACCAAAAAACAAAACTGTATTTCTGTTTCTTCATGAGAATCATTTCTACGGTATTGTTAACTTGAAAGGTTTTCTGGGCACCGCCTATCTGTGCAATTACTGTTACACAGCCTACAGTAACCGATCTGGACATCGTTGTGAGGGACATTGTAATGTGTGTTTTCACCAGCCTGTAATAGCGAGTCCTCTGTAAAGGTAAAATGTAACGATTGCAATCGTTATTGTCGATCACAGCGTTGTTATGATGAGCATAAGATTCTTCGAGATAAAGCCAACAGTGAAAAACAGTTCTCTATGTGTGACATTTTAAAACTGTGTACAAGTTGTTATTCTCTCTATAAATGTGACCCTACTAAAACTACGGCTCATAAATGTCCTAGTCCCTACTGTAAGATATGTAAGGCTGTGTTGTTACCTCACACTGATCACAAATGCTTCATTCAAGTGCCAAAACCTTATGAGCCCACAGATAAATATGTGTTTTATGATTTTGAATGCCGGCAGGAAGATGGCTTACACATTCGAATTATTTGTACTGCATGCACATGGATGGTGAATCATGGTTTTGGGAGGGTGAGGCTTGTGTGAAAAAGTTTTTCGAAAGGTATCGCAGACCCTTGTTACGCAGGCTATACTTTCTTGGCACACAATGCAAAGTCGTATGACAGTTATTTACTGATGAATTATTTAGTTGCCAACGGTGTTAACCCTCATATCATAGCTCAGGGTAGCAAGTTAATGTGTTTTACAGACGAGGCTTTTAAGATGCGCTACATTGATTCCTATAACTTTATGCCCATGAAGTTAAGTGCAATGCCTTCAGCTATGGGATTTGAAGCCAGAAAAGGATATTTTCCTCATTTTTTCAATACTCTTGAAAACCAGAATTACGTTGGGCCCTATCCTGAACCCCGTTACTATGGTGTTCAACAAATGATGTCTAAAGAACGTGATGACTTTTACAAATGGTACGATTCGATTAAGAATGGCACTTTTAATTTCAGAAATGAAATAGCTTTCTACTGCAAAAATGATGTTGCAATTTTGAAAGAGGCCTGTATCAGATTTCGTACAGAGGTTTATGCTATAGGACAGATAGACCCCTTCCAATGTACTACGATTGCTTCACTGTGCATGGCTATGTATAGAAGTAAATTTATGCCTAAAGACACAATAGCTATCGTTCCTCCAGACAATTACAGTGACCAGCAAAAAGCTTTTCAAATGCATCGATACAATGGTTAAACAGATTAAACAGAGTGAAAAAGAGCTTAATACCCTGACTTTGATTACACCTCCCTCTGTGGAAATGGCACAAACTGATGCAGAATCTGAATCTAAGGTTGTGACTGATGTTATGAGTAGCGTCCCCTCCAGGTCTAAGAAAAATGCTAAATTTATTTTAAACGCAATGTCTCAGAATGCTTTGGTTACCTCATGGAATGATCAAGGGAATTCATTCTTAGGGGCAAGAACATTAGAGGTCGCATATGGTTGATTTAATCAGGGCGCTACTGGGAATACCAACATCCCTGAACATAGGCTACCTGTAGGATGGGTTGAATTCATCAAAGGTTTGGCTGTGATAAATGTCCCTTATTCTACAGTGCCTAATTCTCAAACACGACAACTCATAGAAGCCTATAAAAAAGACCCTTAGAGACCCTATGAATAAGAAGCAGAAAAAAGACAGCAGTTATGGGCAACTTATTAAGGTGTTACTGTTTTTATTGAGTTTCACACATTTTACATTTTGTTGTATATTCATGCATATGTTGTATAATCATTGTCCGATACATTTGTTATTGTATATTCATGCAAATGGTGTATAATCAATGTCTGATATATATGTCTGTATAAGTCTTTACAACAATAAAAATATTTATTCAACATCTACATTGTCGTAAGTTTTTGAAGACTAACATTCATAACATTTTTAAAATCATGGTGAGTCTTGACACACTGCACGCATGAAAATATATTTATACAGTTCTGTTTTTAGGGTTAGACATGCAATGTATAAATCGGGACACCATCAGATCATTCTTGTTTAAATCAGAGCTGTAGAGAGCCATAACCTCAGGGTAAGTAAGTCCTTTGGCTCGATGATGTAAGAAGAAAACACAGTGATGGCCGCAGGTAGTGGTCATAAGACCTTGTAGAGGTTGATTATTGTACACTGTTTGTTTAAGCGTTGTTGTATAAAAAGTTTGAGATAGTTTTAGGAAAATAAGTAAAATCTGGAGGGTTACCGTAAGAATCAAAAACTCTCCATAACCCTCTTCTTTTAGATAAATTCCCAGCCAGTGTTCTCCAGGATAATTTTGGGGGTCGGTGTTGACAATAAACATCGCAGGAAGTTTTTTATTTTTCCTTTAGGTAGTTGATCACTAGCTAGAACCCCATAAAAATACTTTTCAGTCGAAGGGTTGCTGGATAGCAAAGCTGTAAGCTGGGTGGTATTCATTTTAAAAGGATCAAAGTTGTATCAAACTTTTCAGTAATCAAAGAGAACTGCTCTTTGGTGGGAAACCTCAATCACGTTCTCAAAAACAGCATAAACAATCATATTCACAGTCTCTGGCAGAGCATTGGCAAAACGCATTTCAAGACGCATATTACCATTTTTTACTAAGGAAAAATGATCTCCACATTCTTGGTCAGGGGTCAAATCAAAGGCATAGAGCGCATAGCCTCTAATAAAGTCTGACCGATCAATTATCAGCGGTTTGTCTTTGAGATGTCTACCCGTGGCTTGTATTAGACTGTAATATTCCCGGACGGGTTGTGTCCTGCTGTATAGTCGGGTTGTAAAGGTTTTGAGGGGACTTGTTCACCATCGACGTACATAGCTATAAAGTTCCCAGCAAAGTGTTTAAAGTTAAAAGGGTTTTAGCGTAGGAGCCACTAAAAGCGTCATTATCTGTTAAACCAATAACTACAAACTTTGGTAACTGCCCCAGAAACAAATTCTCCTGATTACATACCCTGCTCCCTCTAGGAACACTAAAAACTTTCATAGCTACTCTATCTATAGGATATTTTGCATTAGAGGCCATCAACGCCTGAGCGTGAGCGATTCTTACCTCGGGGCTATTTTAACTTTTTAATATAGAGAGAGGCTTCTAAAATTTTAAGTTTGAACGCCTCTGCAGCATCAGACATTAAGACAAAAAGTGTTACTGGCCCTCACCATTTTAATTTTCAGGTCAATTCCATTTAACATGAGTTTTTCTTGAAAAAATATATCCGAATGCAATGGTCCTAAAAGTTCAACTGTATGGCTTAATCTGGTAAAAGCATGTCGTTTAACTAAACCTTCATTATCCCCTGCAGGATCAGTCTCATCCATGTGTCCTGGGGTATCTTTGTAAAACAAGCCGGCTGTGAATTGAGATTCTAGGGTGTCCTTACTAAAGTTTAGCATTGCTTCTATAATGCTACGGTAAGGATAAGTATTACTGCTTTGACTTATTAGGCGGTCTCCTAAAGTTACATCCACTTGTGAAAACATGGTAGCTACGGGGTAATTGATAATACCAGCTACGCTGTCTGCAGCTAAATCAGTGCCATCAGCCTTAGTAATTTTGCATGAAAGTCTTAAAAGAGTATTATTCAAATCAAGATAATCTTCCCCATTCCCCGCTATGTAAAATTCGAGCGGAGCTGTGTCAGACAAGGCAGACAGGGGGAATTTCCACATAAAGGTTTTTTCAATACTTGTTTGGGTATAGGGGATGGTAAACAGATCCAATTCTGATTTCACACATTCTTGAGACATATGATGTACCAGAGTCATGATTTAAAAGATGTTTCTGTTTTTCTTTGTACCGTGAGTCTTTGGTTTCTTGCTCCTTCTCCGGTTGCCGCTACTAAATGACCTGTATGTATGGGGTTTAGCCTTTTGTGATGATGATGGCGAGATCCCGGGGTTTGCTACGTTTTCTCTTGTAGCCTCTGGACATCACCATCAATCCCTCCCCTGACTGGCTGTTGTTATGGCTAGGAGGGTTATGACTTGTTAGGACATTTGACACTACGTCACTAACAATATTTTTAGCAGCTGATTTAAAATGAGGTTTAACTATTTCAAAACCCCTTCTAAGTAAAGGTAAAGCTTTTCTGAAAAGACTTCGAAAAATACCCCTATACCCGCTCCATACATCACAGGAGCTCCAGAAAATCCTGGCAAACCATTACCAGCTTGATTTTTGTAATAATTAATATAAGGATTGACATATCCATGAGGTCTCATTTTTCTTTTCAATTAGGTGTAAAAAGAGGCTTTACAGGTCGGAAATGCAACTTCACTACAACCTTCCCAAAACGGAATGGCACTAACTTGTTTTGATCCGTCTTAATTTGTATAGTTATAGTATCGAAGCTGGTCTTGCTGAGGGGTGCGTAATGAGGTCTGTCATAAGTTACAGTGATTATATCGTTGTTTTTGCCTTTAATAGGGACACACCTTAGAAGAGGCACATAACTATCTCCAACGGCTTGATGTGTAATGATATCTGTATAGACATACATGGTGTAAAACCTGCTCGGATATCGGTAGGGATAGAGGGTCCTCAAATGAGCGGTATACAGTTTAGCCTCAATAGGCCCCAATAGTCCAATAGTTTCACCTTTTATAGTCTCACGAAATCCCAACATTTGTCCGAGATGTTCTTGGGCAAAAATCACAAATGGAGTAGTACTTTTTATATAAATTCTTCTTTCTATAGGTTTATATACTAATTTCAAATCATTTTTATATTGTTCATCGGGAGCATTGTCACCTTTATGATCTAGTCCTTTTCCGAGCAGGGCATCGTTCATGGTCGTTATTACATCCTGAAGGGTCTCATAATATCCTTTAGGGATAGTATAATCACGTTTTATGGCCTTTTCTATTTCGAAAGTAATAAAACTGCTGTCATTAAGGTTGATATTATCCCAGGTATGGGGGTATTGAATCTCTGCTAAGCAAACTTCCCATTTTCCTGGTAGATTCATTGTTTTAACCAACTTGGTAGTAAAATCGGCTATAGCGTTTTTAGGGAAAACATCCTGTGAAGCGTTACTAGGCAGAGTCACATAAAAAGAGTCTTGAGACATCTTGAATAATGTTTTAAGTGTAATTAAATACACGCAGGACTTGTTAAATCTTTAGATCCACCACCTGATGCCCAGCGACCCAACTGTTAAATTTTTCAGGCCAGCCGGCCCATTTTATGAGATAAGACTTTTTACCATTTTCCTTTTTCTCAGCAACTATCTTCTCTATCCTAAACAACCTATCAGTCTTGACATTTATTTTTGCAATTCTGGTTCATAAAGGTGCCGTTTATAACCTCTCCATCATAATCACATAGTTTATACACGGTGGAAATCTTGGTATACATTCTGTTATAGTAAAATCTCTGTCAGTAAGCGTCTGTTCATAGCCTTTTATAAAGGGAGCTCTTAACTTTGAAATTCTGACGTTATCACCGACAGTAAACTTAAACTTTATATGTTTAGGGCTTTTCTTCTTAGAGTATAAAGTTTTAAACACTTTAAATGAATTGTCTTCATTAACTTCTGAAGGTTTCATTTGAATACTACGGTGAAAGGAGTTGTTATATGACTGTACCATTTCTTGTAGTTTATCCATATACTTGTGAGTGTTAAAGGCGGTGAAATATTTCCACATTTTTGTTTTCAGAGTCCTGTTGTATCTCTCAACAATAGAGGCTTTTAGTTCACTCCCGTGGTAAAGTGTAGAATATTATGTTCTTTTAGCATGCTCTGAAATGCTCTGTTTAGAAATTCAGTCCCTTTATCAGTTTGTAGTTTTTAGGCTTCCTACCTGTGCTGAGGATCCTCTTGAATGCCTCGGTCACCGTCATTAGATGACTTATTTTTCAGTGGTACTACCCAGGCATATTTGGATAAGATTCATACATTCATACTATAAGGTCATAACAGGTCAAATGTATCACTAAATCTGACTTTTGACATAAGCTATAGTAATATTACTACTTATATATATATATATATATATATATATATATATATATATATGTAAAGAGAACAGTAGCAGATAATCAATTCTAGCAAAAGATTTATGCAATTCTTTACCAGTTGGATTTAATATTCTCCAGATATCAAGTAAATGTAGTTCTTCAGCTAAATTATTTAAGGTTTAAAATGATTTACCTAAGTTCTGTAGGTTTTTATATTATATTGGGGACATATATACACTGGCTATGACTACCTCTCTACCTCCCAATTCTACACAAATGGCTAGAAATCTACCTTCTTTATCTTGTTTATGATCAAGTATTTTAACATCCAGTTTTTTTTTATTTAGTAAAATAACATCACATTTGAGTCTTGAAAGGTAATTTAGGATTTTACAGCATTTTAATGGATTATTAATGCCCTTTACATTCCATGAGATCCACGTATATTTTTTTGACCAGGCTAAATTACTCATTACAAAATACTTAACATATGGTGAGGGTTAGATGCTGCAATCTGTATAAGGCCATATAAGACTGAAAGTCAAATCGTACCATTTTTAACTTTATATCAATGAAAATGCAATCAGTTCTGTGAGTGGGAGGCGACAAAAAAAACTATTAAAAACATAACAAACAAGACAAAGACGGACAAGGCAGTGAAAACTGATATATAAAGGAATAATACATAGATAAAACATTATGACATCTTTGACTGGTCGTGACATCCTTTTCAATGTGAATCCACGTCTTTTTCCATTTTTAACATTTTATCTTCTAGACATGAAATGCATGTCACCGCTTCAGCAGTACCTTTTTGGCAGCAACAAACCGTTCTTGAAATTTCGATTGACTCTCCAGAACATTCTTGGGCATCTCTTTAATGCGGGTTAACTCATACATTATGCTTGTTCTCTGTAGGTAGTTCACGGTGCCATTTTGAGTTGGAGTCAGAGAGTCTGGTTTTGGTCTTAGCAGATTTATCACTTCTTGGTTCTGAAACTGTTTTTGTAGGGTTCGTTGCCATCTTGTGGGTTTTGAGAACCTATAAATTATATTAAGCTTATTTTCTGATTTTAAATTAAATTATAACTGTCTCCTAACAGGAGCTCCTTTGTATTACAGCCTCTCACTATGACTCATAACGTGACCCCCAGGATAGTGATTCCTACAGAATAATAGGCCTACAGTACAGTATATATTTAACCATTTTGTTAGTTCTCTGACCTGGTACAGATCTATACTTCTCAGAAACAATTTAGGATACAATTACCAAGCTTTTGCAAAAGTTATTTAATCTAAACAGTTTCAAACTACAAAAACAGTACATACATGTACCGTATGTTGTTTTTCTCACAATTCCTAGTCTATGTTCTGTCTCAATGCTACAGAGAAGAGCTGTAGACAAGCAGTCATTATTATTTTTCTTTATAGGGCTTACAGTCAGCATATTTAAAGACAGCCATATTGTTCTGTTTAGTAGGTCATTCGCGTCTGCAAGAGAAAGATGACCTCTGCATGTTGCTAGCACTGTACATGGAGTATTCTACAGACTGTGAGGAACCAGCAGAAATAAAAGATCTGAAGGTAAGCTGTTTATAAGTAGAGGGGCTAAACCAGCTTGAGGGACTTGTGGCATTTGTTACATTGGACAGGAGATCCATAAGAAACTACTGGCAAGCCCAACACTTTTGATGGTCAGACTTCTGTAGATATTTTTAAGTTCTTGATGACTTGCGAGTGTAAAATGTACCAATTTTTATTAAATGGCCTTATATTTCAAGAGATTGGAAACCCTATCATACTTTTGGAGGGTAAATTACTGTACATTAAGAAAAGGTATTGTTTTCTAAATTTGAAGTTAAACTCTGGGTGATTTTGGACATTGTTTTACCCTAACATATAATTAAAAATCATTGAAGACATTGAAAAACTTTTAGTCAAAATGCTTGTCATTGAATTTAAGTTTATTTTAGTATTTTATAACATATGAATTGCTTTTGTTTGTACATCATCTATGACATCATTGGCTTTGTTTTGTCAGATACTGTATGTATTGATGATTGTGAAAGCTCAAAATCACCTTATGACATGTCTGCTGAATAACGAATCCAGATCTAAATTTTAGTTATTTTAGTACAGTATGTTCTTTGGCTCCAATTCTCAAAATAAAATGCCAGCATTGTATTGTGTCACTTAAAGTAAAAAGTGATTTAAACATTCATTCAAGAAAATAGTGAAAGGTGATCATAATTGGCTGGTTTGTTTGTTTCAGTATTGTAAAAGTGGAATTGTCATATGTGAACCAAATAAACCAAAGTGGATTGTTACAATCGACTGTTCCAGAAATAAACTCCATGCCGCAAACAAGCACTCTTGAATTTACCCAATGCAGTGAAAGGATGTGAAGTGTTCCTGTCAAAGAAACCCTGCAGCACCTGTGCCAAATTATTAATACAAGGTAAGTGTTTGTAAAGCAGTTTGGGGATGACATTTTCTGCACACCTCAATTAACAGACTGAATCACATTTGAAATGAAAAAAAGTCTTGTAGTAATACATATTTGGAACTGTGTTTTTTATTCATACCCCAATACTTCATGGATGGTAGCGTATATATATATATATATATATATATATATATATATATATATATATATATATATATATATATATATATATATATATACAGTACTGTGCAAAAGTTTTAGGCAGGTGTGAAAAAATGCTGTAAAGTAAGAATGAATTTCAAAAATAGACATGTTAATAGATTATATTTATCAATTAACTAAATGCAAAGTGAGTGAACAGAAGAAATCTAAATCAAATCCATATTTGGTGTGACAACCCTTTGCCTTCAAAACAGCATCAATTCTTCTAGGTACACTTGCACAAAGTCAGGGATTTTGTAGGCATATAGTCAGGTGTATGATTAAACAATTATACCAAACAGGTGCTAATGATCATCAATTCAATATGTAGGTTGAAACACAATCATTAACTGAAACAGAAACAGCTGTGTAGGAGGAATAAAACTGGGTGAGGAACAGCCAAACTCAGCTAACAAGGTGAGGTTGCTGAAGACAGTTTACTGTCAAAAGTCATACACCATGGCAAGACTGAGCACAGCAACAACACACAAGGTAGTTATACTGCATCAGCAAAGGTCTCTCCCAGGCAGAAATTTCAAGGCAGACAGGGGTTTCCAGATGTGCTGTCCAAGCTCTTTTGAAGAAGCACAAAGAAACGGGCAATGTTGAGGACCGTGAGACGCGGTGGTCGACCAAGGAAACTTACTGCAGCAGATGAAAGACACATCATGCTTACTTCCCTTCGCAATCGGAAGATGTCCAGCAGTGCCATCAGCTCAGAACTGGCAGAAAACAGTGGGACCCTGGTACACCCATCTACTGTCCAGAGAAGTCTGGTCAGAAGTGGCCTTCATGGAAGACTTGCGCCAAAAAGCCATACCTCCGGCGTGGAAATAAGGCCATGCAACTCAACTATGACGAAAACACAGGAACTGGGGTGCAGAAAAATGGCAGCAGGTGCTCTGGACTGATGAGTCAAAATTTGAAATATTTGGCTGTAGCAGAAGGCAGTTTGTTCGCCAAAGGGCTGGAGGCGTACACGAATGAGTGTCTGCAGGCAACAGTGAAGCATGGTGGAGGTTCCTTGCAAGTTTGGGGCTGCATTTCTGCCAATGGAGTTGGGGATTTGGTCAGAATTAATGGTCTCCTCAATGCTGAGAAGTACAGGCAGATACTTATCCATCATGCAATACCATCAGGGAGGCATCTGATTGGCCCTAAATTTATTCTGCAGCATGACAACGACCCCAAACATACAGCGAAAGTCATTAAGAACTATCTTCAGCGTAAAGAAGAACAAGGAGTCCTGGAAGTGATGGTATGGCCCCACAGAGCCCTGATCTCAACATTATCGAGTCTGTCTGGGATTACATGAAGAGAGAGAAGCAACTGAGGCTGCCTAAATCCACAAGAAGAACTGTGGTTAGTTCTCCAAGATGTTTGGGCCAACCTACCTGCCGAGTTCCTTCAAAAACTGTGTGCAAGTGTACCTAGAAGAATTGATGCTTGATGCTGTTTTGAAGGCAAAGGGTGGTCACACCAAATATGGATTTGATTTAGATTTTTCTTCTGTTCACTCACTTTGCATTTAGTTAATTGATAAATATAATCTATTAACATGTCTATTTTTGAAAGCATTCTTACTTTACAGCATTTTTCACACCTGCCTAAAACTTTTGCACAGTACTGTATATATATATATATATATACAGTACTGTGCAAAAGTTTTAGGCAGTGTGAAAAAAGCTGTAAAGTAAGAATGCTTTCAAAAATAGACATGTTAATAGATTATATTTATCAATTAACTAAATGCAAAGTGAGTGAACAGAAGAAAATCTAAATCAAATCCATATTTGGTGTGACAACCCTTTGCCTTCATAACAGCATCAATTCTTCTAGGTACACTTGCACAAAGTCAGGGATTTTGTAGGCATATAGTCAGGTGTATGATTAAACAATTATACCAAACAGGTGCTAATGATCATCAATTCAATATGTAGGTTGAAACACAATCATTAACTGAAACAGAAACAGCTGTGTAGGAGGAATAAAACTGGGTGAGGAACAGCCAAACTCAGCTAACAAGGTGAGGTTGCTGAAGACAGTTTACTGTCAAAAGTCATACACCATGGCAAGACTGAGCACAGCAACAAGACACAAGGTAGTTATACTGCATCAGCAAGGTCTCTCCCAGGCAGAAATTTCAAGGCAGACAGGGGTTTCCAGATGTGCTGTCCAAGCTCTTTTGAAGAAGCACAAAGAAACGGGCAACGTTGAGGACCGTGAAGCGCAGTGGTTGGCCAAGGAAACTTACTGCAGCAGATGAAAGACACATCATGCTTACTTCCCTTCGCAATCGGAAGATGTCCAGCAGTGCCATCAGCTCAGAACTGCAGAAAACAGTGGGACCCTGGTACACACATCTACTGTCCGGAGAAGTCTGGTCAGAAGTGGCCTTCATGGAAGACTTACGGCCAAAAGCCATACCTCCGGCGTGGAAACAAGGCCAAGCGACTCAACTATGCACGAAAACACAGGAACTGGGGTGCAGAAAAATGGCAGCAGGTGCTCTGGACTGATGAGTCAAAATTTGAAATATTTGGCTGTAGCAGAAGGCAGTTTGTTCGCCGAAGGGCTGGAGGCGTACATGAATGAGTGTCTGCAGGCAACAGTGAAGCATGGTGGAGGTTCCTTGCAAGTTTGGGGCTGCATTTCTGCAAATGGAGTTGGGGATTTGGTCAGAATTAATGGTCTCCTCAATGCTGAGAAGTACAGGCAGATACTTCTCCATCATGCAATACCATCAGGGAGGCATCTGATTGGCCCCAAATTTATTCTGCAGCATGACAACGACCCCAAACATACAGCGAAAGTCATTAAGAACTATCTTCAGCGTAAAGAAGAAAAAGGAGTCCTGGAAGTGATGGTATGGCCCCACAGAGCCCTGGTCTCAACATCATCGAGTCTGTCTGGGATTACATGAAGAGAGAGAAGCAACTGAGGCTGCCTAAATCCACAGAAGAACTGTGGTTAGTTCTCCAAGATGTTTGGGCCAACCTACCTGCCGAGTTCCTTCAAAAACTGTGTGCAAGTGTACCTAGAAGAATTGATGCTTGATGCTGTTTTGAAGGCAAAGGGTGGTCACACCAAATATGGATTTGATTTAGATTTTTCTTCTGTTCACTCACTTTGCATTTAGTTAATTGATAAATATAATCTATTAACATGTCTATTTTTGAAAGCATTCTTACTTTACAGCATTTTTCACACCTGCCTAAAACTTTTGCACAGTACTGTATATATAT